>MU574732.1:5235963-5335003 GCA_024362625.1 Silurus asotus
CCCTCTCTTTTTCTCTCTCTCTCTCTCTCTCTCTCTCTCTCTCTCTCTCTCTCTCTCTCTCTCTCTCTCACACCCATTATTTGCTTTTTTCTCTCTTGGAAACTCTCTCTAGAGAGTCAGTCTGATCTCAACTAGTGGAGCTATTATATGCATCAAATGAATCTTATCAGTAAACAGGTTTAAAGCTTAACATTATTATGCCACTAGATTTGTTGTCAAATTAATGCTGGGTTTTGCACTGTGTATTTATGGCTCAATTTTGCTTTCAAAGCATGCAAAATAATTTTTTGTTTGGGATCAGAGAACAGCAATACTGTGACATGATCCTTCAATTGTCAACAAAAAAGTACAAATGATTGATTAATAAAATGATGATAAAAGGGCACATTTGTTTCATCAGGACTCTTTATTTTTTTTTGGTGTAATCTGACATGGAAAACACAAGCTGTGATACAGTCTGTTAGAGATCTTGGACAATATTGTAGAAGGATCACAGTTTTAATGAGCATTTAGAAGCCGCTATGTATAATTGTTAAACACATACATAACTAAAATTAAAAGTACATACATTTTGGGTGCTGAAACATTACTAATAACCAAAACCGTTGCAATTGTACAGTGTACATTTTTTTCTTATTTCTGATGCTGATCCTGTTTTCTATAGTTAATATTAAATAACTAACAGTGAAAAGGGAGATGCAAACCTTTCAAGTGGATTATTTCTTCCTACATTAATAATTCAAACATACCCTAGGTGAGCATTTTTGTTGCTTGTAGTACTTGTAATAATGAAGCAGTATTTGTCATGCTGTACATGAAATTGCTTTCTATTCTTCCTTTCTCTTTGTCCTGTGGATATGTAAACTAGTGCAATTACTGTATGTGATAAGGGTGGCACAGAGGCACAGGGGTAGCTCTAGGGTTGTGGGTTTGATCATATGCTTGAGTTACTGTTTGTGTGGGGTTTCATATGTTCTCCCTGTTCTTATGTAGATGTTATTTGCTACAGAGGCATGTATAGGACTTTTGTTTCTCTTTTGCTTTCCCGTGTGTCTTATTACAGGGGTTGTTTCTATTCATTGGCCAGGTCATAGCAAATTGCTGCACCAATCAGTGATGCTGATCTCTCCATAAAGGCGGGGCTTCTAGTAGTAAAGCGCTGTAATGACCTGGTTCTTTGAATCTCATTCATAAAAATAAACTAATCTTTTTTGGGTGATTCAGTTCATTTCAATCATTTGTTTAGAAATAAATTACATTGATGTTACATTTTTAAATAAACACATCCCACCACATCTACATACACAATCTTTTACTATAGTTAAAATAATTTATATATGTATATATAACTGCATCGTGTCTATGAAAGTCACGTGGCAAAAGAACGAATGACTCGGACTAGAGGACTCATGAGATGAAATACTCAAATCTGTTCCTGTGTAATGCACTGAATAGCATATATGGGAGTCATGTGATAAAAGAACAAACGACTCGGACTAGAAGAGTCGAGATGTGAACTACTCAATTCTGTTTCCTGTCCATAACCAATCGTTCATCCATCACCAGCGATGTTGCAGAAGGGAAAGAGAGAGCGTTGAGAATGTTGTTTGGGCATGCCTCTATATTTCTTCTTGTAGTGTGTTCTCTGTACAGACACACTACTCTAGGTTAGAGGCAAGTTCCATCCCCTATATTTTTTGCATAGGCTAGCTTATCTATAGGCAGAAAAGTCATTTGGTTCCTTTCTTTGTTTTGGCATACGTCACATCCAATCTTCACTGTTCATCTCTGTACCGCTTTTGTTTTATTTATCCAAATGACTGATTTTTTTTTATTTTTCTTCCTTTCTTATTTTACACAAATTTATTGCATGGTAATCTTCTTCAACAGAGTAGACTTGGGTAAAGTCTACTCTAAGACTTACTATCTTTACAATAGACTCTTTACATTAGGATAACGTTACAGTGTTTTTCCTCTGGGTTCTACAGTTTCCTCCCACAGCCAGGAGGTAGACTGGTCATGCTGAATCGCCACACGGAGTGCGTGAGTACTGTTATTGTTTGCCAAACTTTGTCACTGACTTTACATATTTTGAAGTCAGTTCTAGTCATTAGATCTTTTTCACTTCCTGTTTATGTTTTTACCCGATTTCATTAGTAGTCACATGGATTTTTGTCTACTGTGTATAATATGTTTGTCTAGTGTATAATTCTATTCTGCCTTGCCCTTCGCTGTGTTATTGTTTGTAGGTTGCTGAATGTTGGATTGATGTCTTTCTGCTTTCTGTTTTTTTTTTTTTTTTTTTTGTTATTTGAATGTTTCTTGTTTAGTTTAACGTTTAATTATAGTTTTACATGTGTATAATGGATTATCCTGGTCAGTAAAATAAAACTCACTCCTACACCTCATATTTTCAGTATTTTTATCTCTCAGACCTATTTAAGAAGTAAATGTGAGCAAGCATATGTATGTGTGCACGTTGCCTTGTGATGGACTGGCAGCCAGCCAGCAGTTTATTCCTGTCTCATCACAAAGTGTTCCCAGGATCCAACCAGTGCTCTGGATTCAACACTTCTACCACTTTCTATGGCACTTCTGGATCCAACACTTCTATGTTTTGCATTTGTGCTTCTTCTAAACGGGTAATTTTGTAAACCTGTCTTATACTTGACACACATTGAACACTATATTTAGTGCTCTATACAGATTCCCAATAATGTTTTGAACTTTGCATTATGGTTCTGGAGGCAGATTGTCTCCTCCCACTCTGGATATGTACATAAATATTCAGAGTCAACATGGCATGAACTGACTTTCTTCCTGGCCAGTGTTTTGACCTAAAACAAGCCAAGTGAAACTGAAACACTGAATAAAGCTTGGCCAGTGGCCAGAGCTATAGATCAGATGCCACTTTTAGATGTTAGTGCACAGTGCATAGGGTAAAGCATTGCAGCTACTCCTCCTGCCTCAGTTGGTTTTAGCACTGTTTCTTAAAGAAAACAGGACCAAAACTAAAGTGGGCTGACAGCGGGGAAATAGCTCAGGTCTACGGACGTGCTGAGATAAGGGGCGAAACAAAAGAACAAGATATTAGATGGATAGGAGGACGTAGGGAGCCAATTTCCAGCCCAGTGAGAAAAGCCTCTATTTCACACTGCAGAAGGCTATGAGTGGTGTATAACAGTCCATTCGCTGTGCCTCAACCTGCACACACTTGCTGCACTCAGGTCAGGTCAACACCAGTGAAGAGAGGATGCGAATGACACTGAGTGATCGTGGATCAGCTCTAACACAGGATCCAGTGCCGATGATAGTGGACGCAGCAGGAAATAACTGGAACAGATGAGAAGAGATTGCATCCAATGTTGCGCTTAGCAAGACAAAAAAAAAAAAATACCACCTTTGATAAAACTGTGTGTTGAGAGTATTCAAGTGAGTATATAGGAGCTGAGCAAGTATATAGGATAAAAAACAAATCATATCCGTATAGTACTCTGAGCCTTTTTTTTCTGAAATAAAGCCAAACCTTCCCATAAAGAGAAAAATCATTCCTGTTCTTAAAATTTGCATATTCTGAATAAGTGCCTCTCTTCTGTTCTCAATACATACTCCTCCAAAGATAGTGTCCCACTGTTGCTATGACAGCATCATGCTTTACCAGCAAAGTGCTCAGTCACTCCCTGAACAAAACGATGCCTAAACTGTATTTTTAGGAGACAAAAGCAGGGAATGAGCTCATATCACACCATCTATCACCAGAGGAGCAGATAATGTAGTCTAGGCTTAGTGTTATTATTATTATTTTTTCCTGAATAAAAAAAGCCATATGAGTTTACAGTTGTATGCAGCATGGTTGTGATTTATTTGTGACACTAAATTGAAAGTGCAGCCACATAAGTAAATATCAATTATGCGAAATGTGACATGCTCTAAACACCAGAGATGTGCCTTTCATTAAGCCCCATCATGCTCATTCTTAGCCATTTAAATGCAAATACACTCAACATGAACACTGACTCGGGTTCTAGTTGGAAAAGGGGGTAATTTACTTCCTTCTATTACTAGTAACTACTTAGTGAAAATGAAGTCAAAGCATATTATTAGCTTTTAGAACCATTTATATAAAGCATGCATCTTCTTGGCCCCTTTTACAATGTAGGACAGGACAAATAACAAGTGTACAATATACTCATTCCAGAGCATGCACACAATGCTGGATAATACATGTATTATTTATTGCATGCACTGAGCTATGCGTGGTTCTGTGGTGTATCGTACAGACCTGCAGACAAGAACCAGGGACACCTTTCTAACAACATCCTGTTTTGTATGGAGTTTTAAACATATACAGACCATTTTTCAGAGAACCCCCCATCTCCTATTCTCTTGCCTTCTGCATTCCGTCTTCTGCTCTCTCTCTCTCTCTCTCTTTCTCTCTCTCTCTCTCTCTCTCTCTCTCTCTCTCTCTCTTTTTCTTTTTCTTTGACTTTGGCTGTAATCTTCAAAGTGCCCATCTTCAGAAAGCTGCTCCTGCATTAAAGATTTTGACCTTGGAGACATGCTGAATGATGGCAGGAGAAGGTCCTAGCACTGTGATCGTGTATGATACCGTATACTGTTTAATATATTTTATAATGAGTGTCACTTAACCGCACAAAAGCAACAAATAGTGAGGGGAAAAAACTTTAGCACTATCGCCAAAGAATCTCAGTTTCAATTGCAATTGTGGCTATTTAAACAAGACAATTCAAACCCATGCTTCTTCTGCTTGATCAGATATGTACTGTAAACCATACACAGATAATCACTAAACAATAAGAATACACAGCAACTGTAGCCTCAGATTCCTGTTCGTAGCTGTCCAGAATGAACCTTGTTTTGATTTGTTGTGTTTTGAGGAGATTTTTCTGCATACAACAATTGTTAAGAGTGGGTACTGAAGTTACCAGTGCTTTTCTGTCAGCTCAAAACAAGCAAGCCATTCTCCTCGCATCTCTTTCATCAACAAGGCATCTTGGTCCACAGAACTGCAGCTCATGGGATGTATTTTTTTGTACTTTTCAATTTAAAATGTGTTGTGTGTGAAAACCCCAGCAGATTTGGAAATACACAAACCAGCCCATTGGGTACCAACTACCATACCATCGAAGTCTCTAAGGTTACATCTTCCCCCATTCAGATGTTTGATGTGACCATTATCTGAAGCATTTTACTTGTATTTGCATGATTTTATGCACTGTTCTGCTTCCGCATGATTGGCTGACCTGATAACAAACAGGGCTGGCATTGGTTATTGGTTTCTCTAGAGGTTTTGGGTTAAATTAGCAGCCGAAAGCCACATATTATTTTCTCTGACATGGATATGAGTACTGAAAGAGAACACAAAATCACTGTAATTGTAATAAAACTTACAGCATTTCTTTTTTTTTTTTATCCCCTTTAGATTCCTCTCCTTGTGATGCAATACACTTGCCCTATTTTTTGTATTCCTTGAAAATGTTTCTGTAGTCATCATTTTTCATCATGTCCAGAACTTTTTTGGATTTCTTTAACAATGATGCATCTCTTCCACTTCAGTCACAGTCTCCACTTCAGTCTTCAGTTTTAGAAATCACAGGGAGCAATATCTGGCAAATACAGTGTATATAAATTGAAAAACCACATTGCTTCAGGTTAAAAACCGACTTGCTTAACAACGGTCTTTGCAGGTGTATTTTCATGGTGCTAGATCCAGTTCTCACCACCTCTCTGGATGTTTTCCTAATGTTTTTCCGTAGACGTTTAAACACTTTAAGCTGCGCAACTGTTTATCTGTGGGATAAATTGTCTACATACATGTTTGTTAATGTAAAAACACACAATCATCATCCTCACATTCACATTTTTGGGTCCCCCCATGCATACAGCAGCATTTATGTCTGAAATAAAGACTACTACACAGCAAATTTTGTATTTCTTTATTAATAAAACTTTACTTTATTTACAATACTTAATTCTTAGATGAAGAGAATAAGGAATAGAATAGAATAATAAGCATACATTTATTTTCTGAATACATTGCTTGCATATATTTGTCATGATTGAATTATTTACAGCAAAATTCACATCCTCTGTCATGCAAAGACTTGTAGAAAATATAAGCTGAAAAAGTGCTTGCAGATCCACACTTAGAATATCTATCTGAAATAGCAAACCATCCAGGTACATCCAAGATATGTATTTTGACGTATTTTGAGACTAATTTAAGACAGATCGTCAGTAAATTGGGACACAGTAATGCTCTTATAGCATCATTGTAAATCCTTAGTGTTCTTTGATTAGTCTTTGTTTTTGATTGTGGCTTTGATCATTTTTTTTCCTGCTCTGCCTTTTGACCATGCTAGGTTCTGATTCTGAATCGGATCGGCCTGCTTTCAAGGTGATTTGGGTAATGACCTGTTCTATTCCTTGTAAATAAATATCATGCTTATGAATTCGTATTCAGCCTTTGTGAGTCCCATATTACAGAAGCCCTGTGTTCTACAAAGACAGCTGCTATACAAATAACACAGAAAGATGTTCTGAACTGTATTCAATATTTATTTATAAAAAAAAAAAAACTTACCTTGGCCTACATAGAAATAATACTATCACAAAATATGCTTCCAAAACCATGATATTCCAATACCATTTGTATTTGGATTTTATTTAGAATAGATAAAAGATTAATAAATTATTTCCTTTTATTGCTTAAATATTCTTTTTTTAATAAATTCATTCTGACATTTAAATGATTGAGTTTAATATATAAAAGACTGTACTACAGTGTATAACATTTAATAAAGGTCTTACTTTTGTACAGGGACCTGTTTATGTGCATAGTAGAACCAGATTTCTGTCTGTATATTTTTTCTTTTTTTTTTTTTCCTTTATTAAACCTTTTAGATATTGTCCATGCATTAGAAAATCTTTCAAAAACTAAAACAATGTAACAATTTAGTTCTGTGTCTCTGTTTCTAACATGTAGTCAATTACATCTAAACAAACAAGAGGATGAATTGACTTGATGTCTAGGGGGTGGAAGTTGCACAATTTTACACAGTAATTACTCTATAATGATGTTCATAAAATGTATATACTGTATAATGAGCTGTGCTGTATGTGTGTTATGTTAACCATCTAGAAATAAAACTGTGCGTGTGTGTGTGTGTGTGTGTGTGTGTGTGTGTGTGTGTGTGTGTGTGTGTGTGTGTGTGTGTGTGTGTGTGGCCAGGCAGGCAATCAACACTGGCAAAACAGTGAAGATTATATGAGGGTGAAAGAGATCAAGGACAATCTGCTATATCAAAAAAGAGACCCTATTTTCAGGAGCTCAGTCTTAAACTTACTAATTGGTGTGTTTGTCTATAAAACCTTTGACACATATTAGCAATTTTTCAAAAATGTGCTTTGGGCAAAAAAAAATCTTCTAGAGACACAAGCAATTTGAGACGTTACAGGTTTTACAAAAATGTAAGATAGCACCAAGAGTGTTTATAAAGAAGGTAACTTTTCCTGAGTAAATATTTATATTGTTACACTAAATAAGGAACTTCATGACAGGTCCATTTCTAAACTGA
The DNA here is from genome assembly GCA_024362625.1 of Silurus asotus. Lineage (NCBI taxonomy): Eukaryota > Metazoa > Chordata > Actinopteri > Siluriformes > Siluridae > Silurus > Silurus asotus. Next base: position 5,243,562 of record MU574732.1, read on the forward strand.
ATCCCTCCCTGGCCTTTAGTCTATCCACCCGTAATCAATATATACAGCACATCAACACTGCAGAGACAGTAAACAGTCTGTGCAGCAAGTAAGCATTTATGTTATAACATGATGATTTTAGTTAATGGTCTGGAGAAAATCTGTAGTGTTCTATGATAATCACACTCTTTCTGCGCTGTTGATGTGCATTTTGCACTGAGCTTCTTGTGTCTCCTGTGTACTTTGGAGTCATTCCCATTTTTTCCTCCCTTTATGACACCCCTGGGCCAGGATGAGATTGTCAGGCCAGCTTATAAAAAGATCATGATTGTTACCTTAGTACTTTAATTGCGCATAAATACATAAACCTCTGGCACAAATATATTCATAAAGGAAGAAAAAATGTAATAGAGCAAGAAGGAAAGAGGATAAGAAAGTGACTGTTTTTTTTTTTTAAATTAGGGAAGTAAATAATGCATTCCTTTGACTTATTTTTACCACTTCCCACCCATTAGCTTTCAGGATCATTGCATGTTTAAAATACGTACACAAACAGTGTAACCTCGCATATTCTTCATGAGTGTGTGCACAGCAGTAAACAGCTCATTTACTAGAAAAGCCATTATTTGGATTTATATTACAGCTCTTTTAAATTCACACATCTAATTGGCTAGAAGTTGTTGACATGATAACAAATATATTGATACATTTGTAATAAGCTGTCATGTCCGTAGTAACAGCTCATTACCATAAAAAAAGGAATATATGCTCTATATAATCTAAGACTAAACATATGCAGGGTGTTCTCAAAAACCTCCATACAGAGTGCAATTCTTTTTTATACAAAATATAACTTTTATTTGCAAAAATCTCAAAATTGCCATTTTCTTGTTAACACACATAGTGTGAGCCATTTATGCTGTTAAAGGCTGCAACAACTTTGTGAGAGCTTGAAGTTTTGCATGAGAACAATAAGTGGGTTTATTAGGCAAAATTCAATTCAATTCAATTCAATTCAATTTAATTCAATTCAATTCAATTCAATTCAATTCAATTCAATTCAATTAAATTCAATTTATTTTTATATAGCACCTGACAACTACCAGGGAGAACCTAGGTGCTGAACAAAGTGCAAAAGGCAATGTGCAAAATAGTAATACAATTTAAGTTAACATAAAAGTAATACAATTTAGCAATGTCATAAAAAAAAAAGAAGTAAGCCATTATTGTCATAAATAAGCCATAAATTGTGATGGCTGGACAACTTAGTCAGAGCATCTCCAAAACAGCAGGGGCTGTTCCTGGTCTGCAGTGTTCAGTAGCTATCAAAAGTGGTCAGAGGAAGGAACAGTGGCAAACTGGTGACAGGGTCATGGGTGGCTAAGGCTCTTTGATGCACGTGAGAAGCAAAGGATCCAACAGACGAGCTCCTGTAGCTCAAATTGCTGAAGAAGTCAATGCTGTTAATGCTTGAAGGTTTAGGACTGTTCTGGCAGCAAAAGGGGTACCAACACAATAATAGGCAGGTGGTCATAATATTATGCCTGGTCGGTAGTCATAAAGGTATGACTGGTCTGTGTATACAGTATGAGTTTACTTATGAATGTCACATAAAGAAGATATGGATGGATAAGAATAAAACAGTGGTCAAGAAGCAAAGAAGGTAGGTGATCTACAAACAAATTTTTTTGTCTAAGCGATAATGGGAGACATAAACAGGTCATTATATGAGAAATAAGGCAGAGTAAAGTCAACCATACAAAGATGGAAACAAAACAATTACTATACAATTTTGTAAATAAAGCAGAGTTGTTTTATAATGTGTTGGAGTGGTTGAAATTAAACTGCGGCATATTTGATAAGTAAATGTATAATGAAAGCATTGCAAAATGTGGGCATTGTTGTCCAATAAAGCTATAGTTCAAGGCTGTGTTGTTTCCTGGGAAATGGAGTTTGTGGCTGGCTGTGGCCTGATACTAAGTTTCTTTCGGCTTCTCCCATTAGGGGTCGCCACAGCGGATCCTCCGCACGTTTGATTTGGCACATGTTTTACGCTGGATGCCCTTCCTAACGCAACCCTCCCCAATTTATCCGGGCTTGGGACCGGCACTGAGAGTGGCTGGGGATGGTCCCCTGACCCGGGAATCGAACCCGGGTCGCAGTGCTGCGTCTTAACCACTAGACCACTGTGGCCTGTCACTAATTATGAAAAATGTGGGACATTTAGTTAAGTGTTTATTTCCCCGATGTCTGGAGACTTTTTTCGGACACCCTGTAGATAAAAAAGTTTAGTTATTTAACAAAGAAAAACATATAATTGTTGCTGTGGAGAAGCCATATGGAAGGAGTCAGCACTTTGTACTGTTAAGTTTTTCACCGTCTGTGGGTTATCAGAATGGAGAGCACTTTTTTAAAGTTTGTTGGTGACATAGCAAACATATGACTCCATAACAGAATGTCCCCATTTGTTAATTGCTTACTTATTGAATGGAGTGGATTTATGGTATGACTGCATTGGCTTATGATGCTGATGCTCCACATTTTTTTCTCACCTCTCTCCTTTTTGTCTTTTTATTTGAGAGAATTGTTGGTTTTAGTCACAGATGCTGATGCTGAGCTATTAACTTCCATTCTAAACCGTTTTTTTTTCTGAACTCGGTTTGTGAATTTCTTGAATTCATGTTCTTGAATTTCCACTATAAGGATTTAATGAAGGTACATCTTATCTCATTTGAATGAAAATGAATGAAATGAATATAGTAAACCAATTATAATTGTAACCTTTGTTGTATGTGTGTGGGACTGTGACAGACTGCAATGCTGCAACATTAAAACATTTTTTTTTAACGTATACATTCTCCAAACAAATTATAACTAAATGTACTTGCTCTTAGAAGAAAAAAAATATGATTATCAGTATTATATCACAGTAAATATTACAGTAATTAATTTTACAGATTTTGAGGAGTGAACCTCTGACTTTCAGCAGCAAATGATCCAATATTTTAAATTCATATCACAGGAGCAATAACAAGATTACAAAGTATATAATGCTTTATCAAACAATGATTCTGAATGTGTTATAAAGCAATAAAATTGGAATGATTTGAGAATTAAAAAGAGTCTTTTACACAACTTAGTCATTGCATGAAAAAAAAACAAGCATTGATTAATGAATTTATATTATTATTATTATTATTATTATTATTATTATTATTATTATTATAATTATTCAATTATTATTAGTTGAGTGATTTAGATATAGTTGTAATTTATATAGTATGTATATAGTATGTAATTTTTCTCATCAATGCAACTTATTAGCTGGTGCATGATGCTTTTTTAGAAGGTACAGATAAGTGCTTTCTAAGTTTGACATCCTTACAATCATTCATTTGACTAGAAAATGGTTGTCAAAACATTAGAATGGATTTCAAGATCATAAAACAATATGTAAAAAGATTGAGCATTAGTAAAAGTAAGTAAATATTGGTACATTGTATTGGTAGAAATGTGACCTTCATCTATCTTACCTTGTGTACATAAATACTTCTCGCATAATAAAATAAAGCTGATTTAAAAAAAAAAAAGCACTATTAAGATATTACGACTTATGCAAATGACATTACATCCCACTTTGCTAACTACATACATTGTGTCTTTATTTAGATTTCTTGTGGTTACTAAGGTCCATATGCCAAATAACATGCTATAAGATTTATATTCTATATAATTTGTTATTTTATAGTTTTAAGTATACATATACAGACTGTGTCATTGTCCAATTTTATTGTTTGACCAGCAAAAAACCCAAAACAGAACAACCAATCATTGCTGAATGGATGCAGTCTTTGAATGCAATCATGTTTTTACATTTATATGGTGGATGCTAATTGCATGGTTAAGGCAAGAGATTAATGCTTTTTATGAGAATGAAATGTGGAGGGAAACTTTTCATAAACCAACTTGTCATAGCCAGTCAGCTTACTGTTTGTTAATTGGTGATGATATGTTTTTAATCTACTATTGTTTACTGGCATTTGGAATATATGGGTTCACACAGCATATATATCATATATATATATGATATATATGTGCCAATATTTTTTTTTAACAAGATGTTGTTGCCTGTGTGCTGTATAGGACAGTGCTTAGTTTTTTTGTATAGTTCCTCCTGAGAATGAAAGAATGAAATTGCATAAAATTTTCCTAAAAATGTCAATAAATGCTACTTTGCTCTTTTGCTGTCTTCTTTTGTATACTGAAGTGAGTATTACTCACTTCAGCTGTGGCCTCCCACCTTTCAAGAGCAAACAAAAATCTAAAGGTTCCAAGATTATATTTGAAGTTCATATAACAGGAGCTAGAATAAGATTGCATGATTTATAGAATATGCATGAAGATAAGCTTGTGTTTACCATAAATTTATTGAGTAACATTGTGTTAGCTTAATGCAACAGACTCCACAAGCATAATAACATAATTAATCATAATTAACTCACTTCCAAATAATTTATGCATCTCACCAACCTTACTTAACTCTACATAAAGCCCATCATGAAATAAAATGTATCCTTTGAGTTTTCTCCTTTAAAAATATATATTTTTTCTCTTTCTTTTATGTTCCAATGAATCCTAAAATCTCAGTGCTGCACAGTGTGCCAACATTTTTGGCAAAAACCTTCATGGATGCATTGGATTAATTCAATTCAACAGGAAAGGTTTTTTGACACGCCAGTCTTTGCCTAAAGCAGAATGTAGAGTTGCCAAAACTTTTAAGAACCAAAACTATTCAACTATCCAAAAGTTGCTACAGGTCACCTAATTACATCACAGACTAATCTGCATATTAATCAAATTGTCATGATATTTTTTACAATACTGTTACATGAAGGAAACATTTCTAAAGGCACATGGAAGACACTTTCAATTCTGTCTTTTCAGAAGACAAAATGAAAATTCAAATGATTTTTTTCATAAGAAGAACCTGAAAAATCACTTTAATTACTCGTAAATTTAGCTAAGAAGCATTTTAAAAAGAAACAAAAAAGTTTCTGGGCAAGAAAACCAGTGATCAGTGATACAATGATGGGTAGTGAATGGCTGTTAGCAATATGGACTCACACAAGCACTGAACCTGCTATCTTATGGTTCACAGAAGCACTGAACCTGCTCTTTCAGGTCATAGAACCAAAAACAGTCTCTAGCAAATCTATCAAAGGTGATAAGATTGTTACTGCTTTTTTTTTTTGTATATTCCAGCTTTAGTCAGTTTGTACTTCAGCTTCATGACCACAATTGTACAGTATATTCAACTGTTTTCCAGCTCTTTTACTGCACAACCACTTTATACTTTAGATTATTTAGAATAATTTGGATTTTTATATTATTTGTTTCCATCAGTAGTAACTGCACAAGTGCATATGGCTTTTATAAGCCATTCGGCATCAATGTATTTCAACCAAGCTAACATTATCTACTACTTTTTTTAAAGCAGATTGATATAAGTTTCTTTTGGCTTTTCTTTTCGGGATCATCCGTATTCATGATCCGCATGTTCGATTTGGCACAGGTTTTTTACGCTGGATGCCCTAACACAACCCTCCCGATTTATCTGGGCTTGGGACCGGCACTAAGAGTGCACTGGTTTGTGCAACCCTAATGGCTGGGTTTGGTTCCCTGACCGGGAATTGAACCCAGGCTGCGGCGGTAAGCGCACCCAATCCTAACCACTAGACCACCAGGGAACCCTAAAGCAGATTGATAAATATCACATAATTTTATATCAACAGACTTGCAGGTATTTTAAACATAACTTGCAAGTCAGTTGAGTTTGCAGAGAAGAGGAGTCTTACATAAACCTGATGTGTCTAATCCTATGTGATGAAAAGCACACGTTTTATGCATGTGGCAGGCAACTCTTAATGTGTTAAAAAAGCTGTGATGGTGTAGAATGTTTAATATAAAGCAGTTTAATACATTACAATGAACATATGCTTGTGCCAGTGTTTCAATTCGAAATATAATGTATATAGGACTTTATTTTGCCCAATGCTCACAGTGGAAGGCTATACAGAACAGTAAAAGACAGGGTGTCTGATTTTACTGTTTTATACATTTTATAATTATGTTGCTATAAATCATGTTTTATAGCAAATTAACTTAATGTCACAACAGAGTGTCTATAATGTAGAGAACTATTTCTATTTTAAGATTCAGTATATGGTAAAAAAGATGGAAAAGGAAAGTGTGAAACACTTTTCCATTCAAAAGCTTTTTAATTTCCAATGCTCAAATTTATGGGCTTTTTTTTAGGTATTTTGTATGATTATTGAGATGCAGTTGGGTCGAAAATGCTGCTAAAACCTTTCAACCCTGGTTAATTATTTCCTCAAACACTGTGTAAATGTATAAAAATATTCCAAATAAGATGATAGACAACAGCTTTCAACTTGATTTTAATGCCTTTTAAAGAGTTTTTAAAGAATTCACTAGATGGTAGCCTTCAGAATAAATCGAGTGTGATAAGCTGCTTTTTTTTTATGTATTTTTAATCCAGAATTGCTCTTGAAAATGTCATATATGATTATGAATTGAGATTAATTGAAATAAAATCATGTATTACATAAAATGCACTTTATTTTGAGTTGATTTTATTTTGCCCTGTTTTATATTGTAGAATAAAAATTCTGTTTGTAAAATTGTAAGATTGCAAAATAAAAAGCAGTTATTTTCTTTTGTGTGAATTTATGGTATGCAATTTTAAATAACACTATTGTGCATTGTTTGCCACTTTTTCATTTAGAAACCATTTCCCACATTCCCCACACATATTTTAAGTTACTCTATATGAACAGCCGAAAAATCTGATCTGGTCTGATCTGGTTTTTGGTGTCATTTTTATGGTTCCAATTTCACTTCCCACTGTAGGGTTGTTACAGTGGTATTGCACAAATAAAACTACATAGTTATTAAGTGCAGCATGTTTGTCTCAAAATATCTTCTGTCTCTAGCTTGAGCTGTTTGAGTTCTTACATGCCTCTTCTCTTGTACAGTCTCACTCACACAAACACACACACACACACACACACACACACACACACACACACACACACACACACACACACACACACACATCATTTCACAAACCAATTAAATCTTTATTAGAGATTCAGCTTAAATGATTACTGAAGGTTAAAAGAAAGGCCTTTTCACACTCCTCTTCCACTATTAATATACAACCAAACCCACCACCTGTCACTGTCCATTTATGCATAATTAATTTAGCCACAATCCTGTCTCATTCCTGCCTTTTTCATTTTGGGGTCTTCAATTTAGGGGTCAGTGATTTTTAAACTTAGAATATGTTTTTTGTAATATTTGTTGAAAGTCTCTTCAAATTCTTTAATTTTAACATAAAAAATTAGCGTGAAAGACAAAACACGCAATTTGTGATGACCCAGGCTCTGTAAATAGGAGGAAAAAAAAACAATTTAAGAACCCACAACATCCAACAAATCAAAACAATGATGCATCTTTATTTACCATCATGTTCTTTTACTTCTGAAATTGACATTTGGTCAAGGTAGTACCTCTGTTCCGACCTCATTAGTGTCAGACCTACTATATGGCTAAGGACATCGACCTTGCTCAAGCCTGCCAGCATTTCCTGCTGGTTCCGTGGATTACCTTCTGTTCCATGGATTATGTTCCGTTCAGTGAATTAAGTTCCGTTCAGTGAATTCCATTCCGTTCAGTGGATTACCTACCTTCCGAGGTTTACTGACTCTGCCCACGTTAGCGGTTCGTACTCTCTACCATTGGTGTGTCTGTCTTTGTAATAAAATGCAATAAAGCGATAATAGATCTACTTCCGCTTCCGATTCATGGTTTGTATCCTGACAGAAGGTCCGACCATAACCCAAAACGAAACCAAAACGGAAATAATCGCCCTGCCGCCCGGAAGCGCGGTTGCACCATGCCCCCTAGAGAGCCCGGTGGAATTCCTGGCTCGCTTCTCCGGCGAGATGGCCGAGAGGGGGGATTCTTAAGTAGCGTCAGCAGGTACGTGGAGGTGCAGTCATCCCAATTCCCCACAGAGCGGGCCAAGATCGCCTTTTGCATCTCCCTCCTGGAGATGCTCTCTCTAAAGCCAGCAGGCTATTGAGCACCAATGGAGGCGATTTTGGTTTGTATGCGGAATTTATCAGACAACTCCTGGGGATGTTCGGGATGACAACAGTGGATCTCCACGTCTGCACCTTGGGACTCCACCGTGGGCGGCGTTCAGCCTCTGGACTCCGCCATGGGTGGTGCTCAGCATTCAATCTCCGCCGAGGACATCGCTCCGCCCCTGATTTCTGCCAAGAATGTCTCTCAGCCTCCGGTCTTCGCCAAGGGCGTCATTCGGTTCTGGACCTCCCTGGTGGACGTCACTCTGCCCCAGATCTCCGCGTGGGACATCGCTCTGCCTCGGGTCCTTCACCGCGTTCCCTGGGTTCTTGGTGGTGCTTTACAGGCCTCCTCCTTCAACCCTGGACGGCTGGCGAGGCTTTCCTCGGAATGCCCTGGCCCACCCCTGGAGAGACAGGTGTCTCTCGTTACCTATGCAGCATATAAGCCTCCGTTCTGACCTCACTAGTGTCGGACTGACTATATGGCTACGGACACTGGCCTTGCTCGAGGCTGCCAGCATTTCCCGCTGGTTCCGTGGATTACCTTCTGTTACCATGGATTATGTCCAGTTCAGTGGATTACGTTCCGTTTAGTGGATTACTTACCTTCCTAGGTTTACTGACTCTGCCCGCGTTAGCGGTTTGTACTCTCTACCAATAATGTGTGTGTGTTTGTACTGAAACGCAATAAAGCGATGCTAGAGCTACTTCCGCTTCCGATTCATGGTCCGTATCCTGACAGCTACACATTACTAACCATCAACTCAAAAATATACGTTGACACATAATCAATCATTTTGTAGACACTTTTATTACATATAGTAGACGCTGCAGTAGATGCTTTTTTGACATATAGTGATATAACTTGCTTTATGTGGAAAAAACAATTTAAGCATGCTGACTTTAATGACTAATTCAAGTGCTGCAAGACTATATCTACAAAGCAAAAATAAAAAATAAAAATAAAAAACTAAATGTACAGAGAAACAGAAAAACAGTCAGCACTAAACGGTAAACAGTGAAAAAAAAATATTTATAAACCAGTTTTATGGACTCTTACTTGGTTGGGTAAAGTGTGACTTTCTGATCTTTGAAGATCTGTCCCTTTAACTGCTGTAATCATTTAGATTGCAATATGCCTTTCTTTACTCACAGTATGACAGCCTGCACATCTTTTAAACCCAGGTATCCACATGATACCAGAATTATATAAAGGATGCCTGTGGGCTCACTGTAATAAGTTCTGCTGTAAATTCACACAACCAACCCACTTCAGTCGTGTCATGTGACTAAACAAAATGACACACCCCCTACCTTAAATATCTACATGAACTAATATCTTTTAGCCCGTTATGGTGCCGTTTCTGTTCTATACAATCAGGAGATGTTTAAGACTGTGAACAAATTCAACTATTAACATATGATCATCTTTTTCTCATAAACATGTTTGAAAAAGATAGTACTAGTTAAGCAGCTGAGCAGAAATTGATGGATGTTACAGTTTGCTGTCGTCGCTCTGCCGCTGCCGGTTTTGATTCCCATCACCTGTGACTTGTTAACGATACAACTATATAAACTTATGTTCTTGAGTCACAGGCTGTCGGTTCTTAAAGGTCATGCTGGTGATCTCGTGGATCCCCGACCGCCAGCATTCTCCACTGGTTCCGTCTCCTGACTCCATCTCCTAGAATTACTATTTTTTCTTGTGGATTACTTGTAGTTCAGTGGATTACTTTCGGTTTGGAACTCTTCAGGGCTTGTGTGTGCTTTTGTTCTAAATAAAGAATGACTGAGTTACTTCCGCTTCCACTACAGCATTGTAGAATAATGATGATGTATAATCTAGCTCTTCTGGCCAGAGCAGAATAGATTACCTTTTAATCTAGGTTCTTTCAAGGCTTTTATTATGTGCCATTTATTATACGGAAATTATCTATAAGCAGGTCTATATGTTTACAGATAATTTCCGTATAATAAATGGTCAGGAACAATTTATAACACACACACACACACACACACACACACACACACACACACACACACACACACACACACACACACATATATATACATGTAGCCACCTTTTGCTTAGATTACTGCTTTGCACACTCTTTGCATTATCTTGATCCCTTTTTTGAAGAACCTACAATATGACATATTTTCAGTTCACTTTTTTGTTATGTATATAATTCCACGTGTTAATTCATAGTTTTGATGCCTTTATTGTAACTCTACAATTTTCATAGTCATGAAAATAAAGAAAACTCTTTGAATGAGTAGGTGTGTCCAAACGTTTGGTCTGTTCTGTATATATATATATATATATCCCAAAAAAAAAAAAAAAAAGCTCTTCTGTCTAATGTGTACAAATGTGCCTAGATTTTGCCCCAGTTCTGACAGTAGTTCAGGTTATAATTCAAATAGCAGGTTTATATTAATGCACAAGCTCTAAATAACTCCTTCAGAGACCTGGTTAATGCTTTACGTAATCTATAATATAAATTGGAATAGAAAAGTGTTGCTAGTGACCAAAAAATATATCTATATGTCTTCTGGTACAGAATGGGATAGTATACATTTGATAGACCCTATTTGTGCAATACAGGTGTGTATATAAGTGTGTGTGTGTGTGTGTGTGTGTGTGTGTGTGTGTGTGTGTGTGTGTGTGTTTGTTTTACATTCAATATTTAATTTTCTAAAGATATGTTTTTAAAGATATGTTCTACTTATTTACTTTGACAAATGACTTCATTCCTTCCATCCTTTATTAATTTAGTCCCTAGATATGTGGAATTGTCAGGATTTTCTCCTTTTAAGAGAAATTCTTGAAGCTGGATATAAAACTCGAAAGAATTCATTGTGCTAGTGTTAGTCACTAGCCACTTACAGCTAATGCTATGGATGCTTTATTGTATTCATGTATGAGTAAAAAAATATACCGATTTTTTCGGTATCGAGTGAGTAGCCACAGTAACACTGTACTATCTCTAGTTTCTTTTTTATATCCATGTCATTGTTGTGTATATTTTCAAGTTTAATAATAAAACTAAATGCATTTAAAGTGCGAGGCTAAACAAACTTGCGAATAAACAAACTTGCACTTAATACGTTCCTGAGGGAACTCGGATAATAATTATGTTCCACACGTAAAAAAGAGTGAAGGCCCTGTACCGAAAAACTTTGGTACGAATACCGAATAATCTAAATGGACAAAAAATCATCTGCATACACGTACTTGAAGCAGTGCAGCCAGGAGAAATGCTACGAAATAAAGATAATAAACTGTTGGAAACAAATAAATAACATTTTTCGGCACAAATATTAGAATTTAGGTTGTAAATGTAGATCAGTGCTTCTGATAGTGTTTTAGCTAGGAGAAAAGGCTTTTCTGGTCCTGACCACCCACCACTGAGTCCTTACATATATCACCTTACAGAAAGAGACAACATAATAAGTATTATTATATTAATATATAATATGATACTATATTAATATATAATATTATGAAATACATAGGCATTTTAGATATCTGTTATTGTTTTAACTTTAGAAAGAGACTTCTTGTCTTTTTAAAATTGCACATCATTATGTATAACAATTAAAAAGCCTGATGTGTTGTTTATTAAAATATAAGGGTTGAGGATCTTTTGGCACATCACTGTGCTATAAGAGGAAAAAAGTAGGAGCATTATTATGGGGCATTATTAGGGGCATGCTGTTTTAGGTAAATAATTAATTCCACGCTGGAAACAAAAACTCTGCTTTGCACTGGATTGCATTACATTGTCCCATATTTGATTTTTTTTAAATGCCTGTTTTTAAGCACAACCTGCTGTGTTTTGTTCCTTACTTGTTTAATAGTGTTTCGTTTTCTACTGTTTCATAGAAGTGCAGTGTCCTCGGGAAGATGCACAGTAAGTATATTTACGACAGTGTGGATGATGGCCACGTTAAAAGTCATTGCACTGAGGTATGATTGAATATCTTATTGCCATGTAGAATCTTAAAATAAATTCCAAGACGACGGCCATTGGAGGCATTCAATGACAAGTGTGTCCTTGATTACTTTAAAGGTGACATCAAGGCGAAAGAAAGGAGACCCATATAGACATAATTTAAAAAAGAAGTAATAAATACTGCATTGCTATTAAGTGTCCTTAAAAGCAATTGAAAGAATTAAAGAAGAACTAAAGAGTTAAAAATGAAGAAACCTAAATGTATAACTAAAAATGGCAGAGTAAAAAAAGTGGACCTTGAGAATAAAAACTAGTCTGAGCAGAATTTCAGCAGTGTAAGAACGCAACAGACAGCCTTGCTCCACTGAACCGTGCCCGGGGACATTGAAATCATTTCGCTCTTGCTCCTGATCTCTTTGTGAATCATGTGTCCTTTAGCATGAAGCGCAGAGAAGGCAGCGGAAAGGAGATTGGAGTGGAGAAGAGGAGAGGACAACGAGGACAGGAAGAGTTCGGATCGCAGGTATTAATGCTAGGCTGATTTTTCTAGGCTCGGGAGATAAAATTTCTGCTTGCTCGGCAGTAACACACTGACGGAACAGTCTCATCCAAAAGAGAGTCACGGCTCAATTCTCGAAGACAAGCAAAGATGAAAAGCAAAGCCCTCCCTCACCACCACCAACAGCAAATGCTGCAGAGGAAACGCTGTGCTATATTTGGAAGGAGAAAAGTTTTTCTTGCACATCTAAGGATTTGAGTTGGAACACACTGTCTGGTGTTGTGGCAGCCACCTGTGAAGATGTGTCAGCTGGCTCAGGTGTGGGTGTGCTCCAGATTTATTAGCACTGTGAAATGACCAACAGACAGTACATCCTTGTTTGTGTGTGTGTGTGTGTGTGTGTGTGTGTGTGTGTGTGTGTGTGTGTGTGTCCCAGAGGCTTGTAATTTGATAAGCACAGCCATTAGTCTGATTATGACTCACCTTCCCTTCTCACCTGTCTGTTCGGACGAAGTGTTTGAATGGATGAGCTTGTTTAGAGCTGTTAGTCTCCTAACACACACACATACACACACACACACACACACACACACACACACACACACACACACACACACACACACACACACACACTGCTATTCATTCATGTGTAACAGGCACACTCTTTCTCTGTTCGTGCTCTGCCTAAGGACCAATCGTATTTCAGAGAGATGCATTTTCATACGTGTTTCGCTAATAGTTTTTAGCTTATCTGATTGTCTTATCTACCGACTTTCTAATGAAAGTATTTTGTTCTCCTAAATGGCGCAGTGTGTGCGATTTGCACCACATTCTGCCAGTAAACGTCTAACTCATTACTGTGGTTTCTCCTGCAGATGGGCTCTCTGTCTGTGCTGCATGAGGGCATAGATGCCTCCCCACCCCTAGTCTAAAGTATGTATGTATGTGTGTGTTTCTGTGTGTGTGTGTGTGTGTGTGTGTGTGTGTGTGTGTGTGTGTGTGTGTGTGCGTGTGTGTATGTGTGTGTGTGTGTGTGTGTTGAGGAGAACTGGAGTCACTCCCTCACACCTGCAGGAGAATAATTGATTTCTGCCACAGTCTGCAGACACACACACTTGAGGGACAGCAGGCAGGTCACCTGGGGAAAAAACTATGAGCTGTCACACAAACGCAAAACTTTCCTCTCTCCCACACACCCTCGCAAAAATGTGTGTGTCTGTATGTGTGTGACAGAAATCAATTACTCCCTTGCAGGTGTGAGGGAGTGACTCCAACACTGTGTGTGTGTGTGTGTGTGTGTGTGTGTGTGTGTGTGTGATAGAGAGAGAGAGAGAGAGAGAGAGAGAGAGAGAGAGAGAGAGAGAGAGTGTAAATACCTTATGGTAGCATGGCAGCATTATTTAATCGAACTTCAGGATGATGCATATGCAGGCCCAAAGTGTGGAGTACGAATCTAAAGAAAAAATCGGTTTGGAATGAGCAGAAACGTCATTTATATGATAATATGATTGTATGACTTCATGAATAAATGCAAACAGATTGCAGATTAAAATGCAGATAAATTTCGTGGACTACGTTTGGCTGCAGAACCACAGAACAATTAGAGCTGGCCTGGAGATCATTTGAAGGGCACACAGATCAGCACTCTGGTGTATGACACCAGCAGATGTGGGAGCATATGCAGCTCTGCTTCCAGGGCTCGGCGTGGACACCCAGGCTCCCATTCAGATGAGCTCAGTGCTAATTAGGGGCTTCACAAACCCATTCACTTTACAGAAACGCTGCAGTTTCTGTCTCCCTACAAGCCATAATGACTGTCCCCATTCTCAGCCACGCCACTAATGAACACATGCTTAATTAATCAATTAATATATGCAGTCGATTAAATTACAACAAGAAAAAATTGGGTGCAAAAGCTCAAGGACTTTTAACGTTGTGGCATGAATGTAAAACAAATCTACAAGCCAAACTAACGCCATGCCGCTCTATCTCGATGTATTATCTCTCGCTGTAAGTGCATGTTCGGTGTGCACTTGTATTAAATATCTGCTCTGTTAATGCATCGATATGATTCTTTTCTGTCTTATCTGATCAACCTTCAAAAACATCTGTCTCCGTCTCTCTGGTGTAGCTATCAGTGTGGGACCTCTGCCAGCCACGTGATGGCTGATGGATGGATTTGTTGTCAGCGAGATTTGAGGGCAATCAAAGAGGCTCTCAGTAACGACTGCCAGGGGAAAGCGGCGCAATGAACTCTGCGCTTCATATTCGCTCCACTCTCGCAGCCTGCAACCCAACAATGAAACTGCACCAAGCATTTGTGACTGATACGCTGCATGTCAATCATTTCTCCGTCTGTGTCGAAGAGCATCAAAACCTACGATGGAAACGCAACCCAAGAAATGTCATCTGTTTTATGTGAGCTATCCATAGTTCCATCTGAGCCCGAACAGACATCGAGGCAGGTGCAAAGAATACAGAAACACACAATGCACAAACAATGAATTAACTATATTGATTAAAGAAAACAACACAATTCGTGAATAAGACATATATTTATGTATAAAAAAAATTATTAAAAACGACATATTCTCAGTCAGCTGCTCTAGATATACCAAATAAATTAAACTTCTTCAGAAAAGCATATTTAAAAAAATTGGACAGTACAGAGACTACAGTGAAGCTACTGTATAATAGAATTTATACAATATACACTATTGTATTGAAAGCAGCAAATTATAGATAGGTTTTTTTTAAAATATAAATTACCATGCCAACGTTGACAATCCATAAAGAAGCATTTATATGTATATTTTGCTTTTGGTTCTATTGTTGGTTAAAATGTATTAAGAAAAATATGTTACTGTATATTGGTTTGAACATTGTCATTTATAAAGCTATAATTAAACACAATATGGCCAAAGTTTTGTGGACACCTAAACATTACATTCATACGTGGTTCTTCTAAAGCTGTTGCAACAAAGCTAAGAGTAGGGGAAGTGGTGGCTCAGTGGTTAAGATGTTTGACTCCTGATTGAAAGGTGGTGAGTTAAAATCCCAGCACCACCAGGCTGAACTCCTGGGCCCTTAAAGTTGTTAGCCTTTAACTGCTCAGTTGTATAAAATAACATAAATGTAAATAACTGTGGATAAGGTCATCTGCCAAATGTTGCAAATATAAATAGAAGCAAACAATTGTATATGATGCCATTGATCAATGCAGCATTTTAATATCTTTTCACTTAAACAAAAAAATGTTCCAGTGTCCACTCCACTCCACAGACCACATGAACAATGTTGGGATGAACTGGAATGCAGATCGGATATCAAGCTTGTCAACAACATCAGTACTTGATATCATAAATCCCCACAGCCACGCTCAAAATGCTATTGAAAACCCTTTCCTGAAGAGTCAAGTTTATTATAACAGCAAGTGGGGACTAAATATGGTTTGCAATGTTCAAAAGCACGTATGGCTAAAATGGTCTGTTGTCTTTAAACCATTGGACATGTAATGTACTTCGGGTAAATCAACATTAAAGGTAGTTTCACACAATGCTCTTCTATATATCAAATTTATCTTCAACTGTCCATTTTTAACCCACTGTAGCCTTACAGGCATTAAACCCAATGTGGGGTTCTACTTTTGTAGCTCATCCACCTAACAGTTTATTAAGGTGTGCAGTCTGAGAGACTTTTCAGCTCATATAATATTACTGTTCACCCGAACTAGTCTTGGATCACACCTTATTCTTCAATGACCTTGCACTCATAGAAGTTCTTCTCACTGGATGTTTTTTTTCTCTATAAATTCGAGAGATTGTTGTGTGTAAAAAAAATCCTACACTATCAGCAGTTTTTGAAATGCTCAACCCAGCCTGTCACGTACCTACAACTATTCCAATGCCAAAATAACTGAGATCACATTTTGCCTCCCACTACTAAGAGGATTGTGGACAGGGACTGCATTTCCCACAAACCACTGCACCATCACATGTCTTCACACATGATGTTCTGCACACGTTTCACATTCATAGACATTTTATGGTTCTTAATGTGTTGTTTGCCTTTGTTTCTTTAATTTGGTATACTTGCACCATAGTTAAATTTATCTCCACTTGCATACATTCCCTGCCTACGATTTCACCTGTATCAGCATGGTTTTATGCACTGTGCCACTGCTACAGTACTACAAGCAATTTAAGGAAAAAAAAACAAAGATGGAAAAATATCTCAGCTTCAACATTCAGATTAGACAAATAAGGGAGAAATAAAAAAAAAAAACCACCAACACTGTAAACCAATTGTAGCCGTTTCTGTTTTTTTTTTAATGAATCTTTTCAATTTACAAGATCTTTTCAGGTGTGAGAGTGTTTGAGCTTTTTGAGGCCTGCTTTATGCCTCTGTCAATGTTTGTGCTGCCTACACACTGCCATCTCAATGCCTGCCATTAATTTCATCCCAAAGTCACGCTTGTACAGCAAGACTGGGCCTATGCCAAAGACACATAATTACAATTTGACATCCTGTAATGTAAATTAGTCTGGTAATAAATTTGAGCCAGCCATGAAAATGCTTGTTCTCTACACAGATATAATTTAGGTAATTCCCTGTTGGTGTTGTTCATTTTTGATGCACCCAAATTCAATTAGATTTTTTTTTTTATCCAGACGTTATATTTCTTGTGTACTTAATAAATGTGTAGATGTGTACATTGCATTTTCAATGGAAATGCTGTGTTTAAGGGCTACACAACAACCACCTGGAATAAAAAAAATCAAATAAAAAAGAAAGTAGTTCTGTTTCTGCTTCATCTGTTCATTCTACAACGTGACTGAACAAAGTGACTTTAGTTTTATTGTGGCAAACTGCTACCTAGTCACTACACAACTACATGACCGGGGCAGAAAGAAAGGAAAGGGAAGTAGAGAAAAGGAAATAGTCTGCAGCAGACAGAGCGGATGAATATGCTATGAAGATGCGCAGACGAGATCAGACACTGTGACATGTCAACATCAGACATCGGCGTCTCTCCTTCAGCAGGCAAGGAATCAAGACAAATCATCCCTCTTCTCTATTTTCTCGGTCTCTCCCTCTCTATCACTCAAACACAAACACACACGCACATATGCGCAGCAGTGTGTCAGAGGCAGAATGAATTTTCCATTAAAGTCATGCTGAGCTAACACTGCCAGCATGGAAAGAGGGAATACAGAAAAAAAGAGACTTGAATAAGCCTACACTGAAAGCATCACCTTATCATCCACAGTCTGCTCTTAAAACAGAACCTTGCCAGTCCCTTAGCATCGCTTTTTTCACTGCATACCTTCAAGAAGCACTGAGAAGAGGAGACTGTGCTCATAATCAGCAATAACAAACCCCAGGGTTTGCCTGTAGGTGAGCAACCCAGAAAGGTCAGGGCTCATGCAGTCTCACGCACTGTACAAACTTTATTGTCCAATAGCACATAAAACTATCAGAAAGATTTTCCCGAAAAGACAATCAAGCATCAAATAGAATTAAAACCAAACAAATATTAAATAAGTCAAGAAATCAGATGCCAGCTGCATTTGTGAGCACATGGCACATCTAAAAAGTGACTGATGTGCTGTTTTTTCCCTTACTGCACAGCATGTGAGCTGCTTTTAGATTATATTTCAAATGCTACTTGACAAAACAAGGCTTAGCAGGTTACAGTTATTGAATTTTATTCATTTATTGAAGTTCTTCAAATACTCAACCAAATCAGCTGTGTAAAAAAAATCAATAAATATGAAGCTTTTAATGGTCTTAACAAGAAATTATTACGTACTGGATAGCTTTTTCCTATTAATTCCTTTAAATGTTTAAGTATTGGGGTAAACTTGTAGTTTTTGTGATTTTTTTACAGAATGAAGAATTAATGTTGTTCTATTCAATGGAACAACTGCATTTCTTTGCCTTGTAGTTGTATAAGTGTCATGACAACGTTGAATCTAATCTAATCTAATCTAATCTAATCTAATGTTAATAAGTTTGAAACAGTTGATGTTATGTAAAAGTTATGTAAACACAGAAATGGGTAGAATCCATCATAATTTTACATTTAAGTACAAGAAGTCTATATAAGGGAATGTCTTTGTTTCTAGCATTTACACAGTTCATTACAGTAAATACAGTAGACAAGCAAATGAAGGCAAGTGAGGTATAAGGAATGCATTCATGCACATTTTATGACCAATGTTTTGATGTTAACACCATTAAAAGCTTAATATTTTGCATTTTGGGCTTGGGCTATTTTTTGTCCATAAGTGTAAGTTCACTGATCCATGGCAAGCTCTTCTGAGACCCCAGGCAATGATATAATTTGCAATAATAGTTTAAAGCACTATTTATATTATTATAGTCTTCTTTTTTAAATCAATCAGTATAGAAATTAATTATCACATTAGTAATAAGCCGTAATATATTATGTTCATTACAACTGATTATTTGGGGATTCCTGACTTTTCTTGCAGGTTTGTATGTTCACATATTATCAAATGAAAGTAGAAAACTAAACTCATATAGCTACAAATCACACTAGTCTGATAAACAGGATTGATATTGGGCTAGTACCAGCAAGAATGGTGCCTTTTATCAAATATATTTACTTGTAACCGGATATTTACATTTGTTTCTTTGAGATTCAGCATTGATTTTATTACATAGCTATATAATTAACTATTTAATTAATAAAAAATCGAATCTAATTAATTATTATATTATATATAATTGAATTGATTGATCCACACTTTATATTTTGAAGTCCAGGCTTGGGGTGAAGACCTAGCTCTATATGAGACAAATCAAGATCTTTTATTCCAACCCATGTAAACCCTTTTATCAAATATATTTACTTGTAACCAGATATTTACATTTGTTTCTTTGAGATTCAGCATTGATTTTATTACATAGCTATATAATTAACTATTTAATTAATAAAAAATCGAATCTAATTAATTATTATATTATATATAATTGAATTGATTGATCCACACTTTATATTTTGAAGTCCAGGCTTGGGGTGAAGACCTAGCTCTATATGAGACAAATCAAGATCTTTTATTCCAACCCATGTAAACCATATCATCATGGAGCTAAATTTGTCATGTTTTTAAAAAAGTTTGGGTCTTCTATTCTGAGACATAGAAATAAAAAAAATATCTAGCATGATTAGATAGAAATGCATAAAACGTCTCCAGGTTATGTATGCAACCATGGTTCCCTGAGAAAATGAGACGCTGAGTCAACAAAGCTTTGGAAATACTTCCGCATTGTCCACACTCTGAATCACATAGTGGCCTCTGAGGTCTGGAAAAAAATGCTTGAATCATGTCCATCATCTCGAGGCAATTTAAATGCCACATCCGATGGAACCTTCTCCATAGACCTTCGGTGAAGCAGCCACTCATGACTGCCCCCCATCCAGTGAGCATAAGCATTATGCGATGGCCAGGCCCTAAGACAGATCTCTCTACACATATAGGCACATACGGCTCACCGCATGACCTTGTTTATATGGAGTGGATTGCCCCTCCGAGAGAACCCTCGGGCTCTGAGCCACCATTGGAAGGGTCTCATGTGCAGGAGGTCAAGTGGAACCACATTGGACATTGCTGCCATCAGACCCAGCAGTCTTTAAAACTGCTTCTCACTCTCTTGTCGGCAGCGAGGATGGATTTGACATGAGCAGGGGACCACTGCGCTTGCTTAAGTTTAGAATCCCATTCTACACCTGAATAGGTGGGTTTCTGTGATGGAAAAAGCTCTTTTTGGTGTTCAGCCTTAAACCCAGCTCCTCCATGTGGGCAAAAATGACATCTCGATGCCAGAGAGCCAGCTGTTTCAAATAAACCAATATCATTGATTTGATTTGATTTGATCAACCAGTCGTCAATATAACTTAGAATGCAGACACCCTAAATTCTCAGTGGGTCCAGTGCCGCATCTGTGGGTTGTACTTGGGGCTCCGTTTGCCGAGGAACCCCACGAGAGCAATGTGCGAAATCACTCGGATGCCACTGACTGCTTTTTGGCCGCATTAACAGTATCACCGAACAGGTCAGTAGGCAGCAGAGGGGTGTCCAGGAGCACAGCCCTATCCCTGTCAGAAAGATCCGACTGGGTGAGCCTTGTTTGCTTCTCCATAGACACAAGGGTGGCCAAGGATCGGGCAATGGCCCTAGCGGTCTCTTTCGTAGTCCTGAGAGCTAAACACAGTGAAGCTCATGGACTTCCTGACCACCCGAGGTGCCTCCTACGTCTAGCTCCTGTAGCAGGTTTGATAGCACAGCCTGAGGCATAAGCCTTGCCCACCAGTGACGAAGTAGTTCAAAGGGGCTTGGTGGGCAGCACCAGGGTTTTTAGGGATGATTTAGCACCTGGGGAGAGATAGCTAGCCATCGTCCTGTAACCACACTCTTTCAGTCCAACAATATTAAAATTAAGCGACACTTTAGGACTAAAGAGGCTGGCCGACAAATACAGTTTAGGCCACGGGAAAAAGGGCATGGCGGCAGTGACGTGAGTTGCAGATAGCATTCGTCAAGCTTACTCGACAGACAAGCTTTTTGCTGGTCGTCCACAAATCCATCTCAAGCTTGGTTATGGCACAGGTCAATACCTCTAATAGCTCCTTGAGAAGGACTGGCTGAGGGGACCACCCTTAGAGAGCCGACCTAGCGTGCTCCACTTGCAGACAAGTGACACACAGGTTGTATGTAATATAGCAGTGGCAGGGAGGAACGCCCCGACAAAAGCAATGCTTCTTAATCGCTTACATTTTTTTAAAATTGACAACTTAACATAAAGACAAACACACAAAGCGCTTCCTGAACAAACATCGCTGGTTCATAATGTGTTTTTATAGCTTTCTGGTCATAACGTCATGCTGACGGTGACGCTGTGTTTTCCATTGGACTGATTAAACACGTACAGAGCCTGGACATCGTGGTAACATTCCCAAAGCATTGTTGAAGCAGCTTGAGTTCCTAAATGGAAAACTGTATCTACACAAGCAACAAGCAAAATAAAAACCTATCCTTTTTTTAAACACCTATTTCTGGAGGTGTTAAAAGTTTTCATCATTATTCTAATAATAAATTGTACATACTTAAAGGGGCCCACTAGCTCTGACACAGTACATCATTTGGTTAATAGTTTGTTAAAACCTCTATGGATTTATTTTCTCTCTCTTTTTCTATGTCTTTTGCTCTCCTTGTTTCTCATACACAGTCTAATGCTACACCAAGAGAGTGTTTGTTCAACCTGACAGACAAGAAGTGACATGCAAAGATACAAATACACTTTACACATACAGCAGTGCCAAACAATATCAATAACAGCTCATGGGGAAAATGGTTAAATATTTACTCTCTCTCTCTCTCTCTCTCTCTCTCTCTCTCTCTCTCCCGCTCAGTAAATCTATTGTTGCACTGTTTGCATGTTTAACTTAATATAATAGACAAGATGAAACTCTTGAAACCAACACCAATTTGAATTTGATTGGTAATGTTAGTACACTTAGGCTTGGTTATGGCAAACCTTTTGGATTAGTCTTAGATATACTTCCAATTACTAAACTGAGATAAATTACTTCCATTTCTTTGTTAGTTTTTTAAGACCTGGGTGATCATTACTAATAAGTAACCTGCACTGTGAGTGTTGTATTAAAATAGCCTGTAAATAACATCAGCAGAGCTATCGAAAAAAACAAGCCTAATAGTCAGATTCTCTTGAGCCCTGTTGACCTTTGCAGAGCCACTGAGCTCAGAGAAAATCAAACTTCATTATTGCCTGCCTTTAGTATATTACACCTACCAGCACTGTGAACTAGCATGGAGAAAGGATTAAGGATAAAGAATGGAGATGATTAAATCTGTGTGTGTGTGTGTGTGTGTGTGTGTGTGTGTGTGTGTGTGTGTGTGTGTGTGTGGGTGTGTGCACCTTCTGTTGTCATGTGGTAATTCTCTGTGGCATTCATTCATTCATTCATTCATTCATTCATTCATTCTTTCATTCATTCATTCATTCATTCTAGTTAGGGCAGTGTTGGATCCTGAGCTTATTCCAGAAACAATGTGTGTGAGGCAGGAATACACACAATGCATTAGATGCCATTGAATTGCACGGTCACACACACACACACACACACACACACACACACACACACACACACACACACGCAATTTAGCATAGACAATCCATCCACCTGCATGAGAGCAAAACCGGTGGAGACATGTGGAAAATATGTAACACACATACTGTATAAATACATACATGCATAAATACTTACAGTATAAACTGATTTTTTTGCCATCTCTGACTAGAAATAAGAACAGGAGACAGAAGGTGACATATTCATATCTAATAAAAAAAAATCCTGTCTTTCAGTACCAAATAATGTCTGAATGCTATTTAAAAAAATAGAGCAAGGAGAAAAGAGTTTGATAAGGATTTAATTGAATCACGGTTTGCTGTTGGCTTTAAAAAAAAGAAAAAAGGAAACCCGACGCCTCATGGCCCTCATAAGATCCCTCTTGTCCATGTGTCTGTCTGTAGCCAAGCAGTCCGTGGGCAGGATTAGCTGCCTTTATTTGAATTAATAATGAGATATTGCACGTGGCACACAGGCGTCACACGCTTCTGCTTCTTAAGATTAACTACTGTGTCAATTTTCTGCTATTGCCTTGTGCACCTAGCAGAACATTAATTCAGCTTATCAAAGATGTGTGCACACAGACACACACACCCACACATTCTCAATAAGATGCATGGCAAATGCCTTTTTCAAATTTACCTTGGACCGTAGTCTATAACTGTTTCCATTGTGTTAGGTTTAAGTTTGTATAACCTGACCTGGGATGGATAAATAAAGGAGCTGGTTTGCACATGCAAATCTGAATAAATGCTGATGAAAATCATTGCACAATTAAAAAAAAAATCTATAGTCTTAAAGTTATAATACTTTTAACCTTTTACATTCAGCAGTCTTCTTTCTTGAGTATACATTGCAAAAACTACTGATACTCTACATCTCTACCTTAATCCACACTTTGGAACACCAGTTCCAAAAAGACACCCCCCCAAAAATAAATAAATAAATAAAATAAAATATATATATCCTAAACAAGACACACTCCCTGGTCAATAATTTAGGACCTCACTGCAGTTTTCAAAAGCTTGCCGTCAAAAACAGGGCCGTATGAAATCTGTATGAGATGGAGCAAGAATACACAGCGAGTGTGAGACAAGGTGAGCTGGAATGTCGAGGTGAAGGAGGAAGAACAGATTGGTAAAGATACATGGAAGGGATAAAAATGTATTTGGCAGAGGTTGAAGGGAGATTGTTAGATCAATTGTGTGAAGATGTCCTTTCCTTTAGCATTCGTCTCTCTATCTCTTTGATTTTATCTGACAAATTGATTTCACCAGGGACCGAAGGCCATAAGACAATATATAGTAATTACTACACACGACAGGTAGCACCAGCATTTCTGATCTGAGCAGCTGCAGAAGTTCACACTTAGAGACAGAAAGAGGAACAAAAAGTTAAAGTAGAGGGTAAAGGCTAAATTATAGTTGCTTTTAATTACGATGAACTGAATTGTTGCAGTCCTGCAGTTCATCAAAGTCCCTACAAATCCTCTTGCAGCAATTTTATGCAGTACTCTGTGATTCTAAAGTTGACAAAATAAACTATTGCTTTTTCTCAAATTGCATATTAATGCACTGCTTTGGAGCATTAATGAATCCTAACACTGCCCAACTTTCCTATTAAACTTGAGGTAATTTAAAATGAGGTCATTTTTTATTTTAGAAGATCATGACAACAATCACATCAACATTGAGTTCAAACCTGACAAAAAAGGATGTTTTGGCCATGTTGTGCTATCTGATGAATGCTTTAATCTTTCAGATGCACCTAGATGATGCAGGTGACTTTGTGAACAATTATGCAGGACAGAGCAGATATTCTTAACTTGATTCAGTACAGCAATGTGGTATAGAAAACCTAGATTTAGCACTTCATACTGAAATCACTCGTAGCAATCACAGTGAGAGGTATTTGGGCCACAGAAAGAGAAAACTAGATGAGGCATGGATAAGTATAGGAGACCTTCATGCTAAAAATGTCATCCACCAACACAAGCCAATGACGCAGTTACTAGCATTACGCAGACATGCTTTAAGATGATAAAATTGAAAACTTCCAGGGTCTGTGTGAAATTATTCGTTTTTTAAATAGAGTAAAGGGGAAGGTTTTCTGTATTAAAATTGTAATTACAGATAAGCATTCTAGTTCACGTGAATAGGTGGTTGAATGGGTTGGTAAGCTCAATGGCTTATTAGCTCAATAGATATTTTTTCACAGGTCTTTAATCAGTTAAATCATATTTTATTTTTATTTTTTCCTATTTAAATTCATAAATATTTGATTTCTATGTCAATATTAAATTTTTGGCTATTCACTTCATAAAAAAAAAACAAAAAAACGAATGTCTTATTTTATTGACGTACCTAGAAAAAGAAATGATATTGAAAAGCTATTTTCATGTTTCTTATTTTAAAATGAAAAATGAAAACATGTTATGAACACAGACCTGTCATATTAACAGACTGTATTTATATTGGACTAGCTGTGGTGATCTGACCTCTGAACATGAATAATATTAGTGTGTGTGTATGTGTGTGTTTGTGTGTATGTGTGTGTTTGTGTGTGTGTGTGTGTGTGTGTGTGTGCGCACGTTTTTGTGTGTGTGTGTGCACGCCTTTTTTATGCAGACTGCAGGTTGATTATAGTATACATGTTGAAATGTGAATGATCATCTCTAGGTTACATATGTAACCTTAACGAGACGCTGTGTCACAACGCTTTGGGAGTGCTTCCGTGTTGCTCACGCTCTGAATCACGTGTAAAATCTAGCCAGCAGAAAAGCGTGACGTCGCCAAGATGCGCATGCAGTGGAGCCGATGCTAGCTTCTGAAAATGAAAAGGGAAGCGCGGCAGGGATGCAGGGAGAGTAGTTTAAAAACGCAGCATCACATTCCTTTAGGAAACTAAACTTGCCTAGTGTGTGAGAGCACAACCAGAGCGCGGGACAGAGGAGCTGGGAGTGGCTCTAAGGTCAATATTGTAGAACCTGATGAAGGTCAGCAGAGTGGACTAGCCCGTAGCGTTGCAAATAGAGGCTGCCACAGTCCGATTGGAGTGAGCCTTGACCCCAAAATGAGTGGTGAGAACAGAGGACTCATATGAAGATGAAATAGCATTCACAATCCACCTACTGAGAGTCTGCTTGTTGTTTATAGGGGCCATAGTAGACAGATAGCTGCTCCGAATTCTTCATGGACTCGTCCTGTGGACGTACATGTCCAGTACCTCACCTAAAAAGGTGATTCTCTTTACTGGAGAAAGCACACTATTCTAGGTGTTCTAGTCTTAACCCCAGTTCTTTCATACAGACGAGAACGACTCAATGCCAAGCTGCCAGAAGCTCTGATCGAGCTAATATCAACCAATCATTGATATAGTTCCAAATGCGGATGCCCCAAAGCCTGGGCGGAGTTAAAGCATCTGTGCATTTTGTGAAGGTGCGGGGTGAAAGCACCAGGCCGAACAGGAGGACCTGATATTGGAAAGCTTTGCCCCTGAAAGCAAACCTCAGGTACCTCCTGTGAGCAGGAACGATAAATATGTAAAAGTATGCGTCCTTAGATCTATCGTGTGAAACCAGTCCTCGGACCTGATCTGAGACACGACCTCTTAGGAGTGACCATCCTAAACCGAGCCTCATAAGCAAGTGGTTCAAGAAACGTAGATCAAGAATTGAATGCAACCCCCCCATTCTTTTTCGGAACCCCGAAGTATTGGCTGTATAAGCCGGACTCTCTAAATAAAGAGATCATTTTCTATGGCCCCCTTCCTCAGGTGGAACAAGTGCTTACTTCCTGTTCCAGGAACAGAGCTTGCTCGGGACCCACCAGAGTGGGACACACAACGTTAAAACAGGGAAGAGAGGACCCAAACTGAATCGAGAAGCCCTTCTCTATAATGCGCAGGACCCCCTGAGACACGTCTGGCAGCCAGGAAGTCTTTTAAGGGAACCAGCCTCTCCAGGCTGCTCTTTGGCCCCTCCAGAGCAGCTAAAGCAGTGCCCTGCAGCTGTTGGAGCCTCCTGAGAAGCAGCGGGTCTCCTCCATCCACTACAACATCGGGCAGAGGTGGAGGGAGACACCTGCGGGAGGTGGCTTTGCCCTGAAGCACATCCTGTGGCAGGGTTAAAAGCCTGACCTCCTGGTGGCGCTAAGGAGGGGCAGGCACTGTGTAATGAGGTGTACATTGCCCTCCTAATGTTGAGGCTCTCTGGTTGTCAGGGCCTGCAAGCCACGGCTCTTTTGATAGATAGGATGACCATTAGCTCTGCCAGCTTCTAGGGCTTGGGCCTACAGCGTCGCCGAGAGCCCTCAGGTCCCTCTGGATGGGTCTGGGTAGCAATGCTCTGTCTTTGGGCTTTGCAGCCTCTTGGGAGCGATAAGAGAGATACAGCTGGAACGATGACCGCACCTATGGCATTGCCGAACAAGCGAGGAGGGGCTATCGGGGCATTCATCGGAAAAGCCCTATCTCTTTTGGGAATATCTGACAGGGTGAGCCACATATACCTTTCTGTGGCTACTAAGGCTGACATGACCCACTGCCTTAGCCGTACCTTTAGTGGCTCTAAGGGCTTGGTCGACAGCGTGATGTTTCCCCCCCACAACATCTGGCGCCGCTTTGCCTTGGAAGAGTGCGCATAGCCATATGGCCCCACAACATCCAGCATATATATATATATAGTAGTTGTATGTGTGTGTGTGTATGTGTGTTTAAAACTCTTTTAGAGTTCTTTAGACATTTCTGCTGTCGTATATAGGATAAAATAAATAATAATATTGTTTCCATTTGACCAGTGCTCTTTGTGATGTCAATCTATATCTCTTTTAAAAAAAAAAACCCACATGTATATTCACTCACTGAAGGAATCATCCTACACTGAAATAAAACTTAATCAATTGTGTAGGCTAGACTGCACAGACAGCTCTGTTTTCACTTCACTCTGCGTTCTTATTTCAGACCATAAGTATACATACAGTGTATCTATACTAGTGCTTTTAAATCCCTTTATATAGTCTTCTGAGTTTACTGGCTTATTTTTATGCAATTACTTCTAGAACTGTTAAAGTTTTATTCAAGCAATGTTTAGGCAGTCCTAGTTTGGTGTTTTTCTGTAGCAAAACCAGGACCTGGGTAATATTTTATAATATTCAAATTAAGTATTAGTGTTATTCAAATCCAATTGAGATAGATCTACAAATGAGAATGATTCCAATAAACTGTAGTAGGTTTGTAACGATACAATATAATACAATACAATACAATCTAAGAGTATAAATATTGTTTTAACATCAAGAGTATAACATTTAGGCAATTTCAGGATTGAAACATTATTTGAACTGAATTGAGGAACAATCATAAATTGAATAAAATCAAATGTATTGATTTTTATTTTAAGAAGATCATGCAACTAGTGTATCTACATTATGTGATATTTCTGTAAATTAAAATACATAAAAAAAAAAACACTTAAAATAGTCCTTCTGTCTGTTATCCTTGATTTATGAATTAACGGCAGACTTCCTTTACATTCTGAACAAAGTTAGTTACATATTGATCATTCTCACTCACTCTCTTTCAGTAACTGCTTTAACCTGGTCAGGGTTGCAGTGGATCTGAAGCCTACCCTGGGAATATTGTGTGTGAGACAAGAATACACCATGGATGAGATGCTATTCAGTTGCACAGCACCATGCACACACATTAACACACTCATTCACACAGGGGGCAATTGATCTTAAGCCATTTCAACTGGAATGTTTTTGCAATGCGGAAAGAAAAAGAAGAACCTAGAGGAAATCCTCATGGACACTGAAAGAATGTGTGAAACTCCACAGAGACAATCACTCAATGCTCATATCAAAACCAGAACCCTTGAGCTTTAAGGAGGCAATGCTACCCACTAGTTTCTGACATGTTGCTCAGAAACCATTACATTGAATTATGCTGATCTTGTTTTAGAATTAGTAGTATTTGATACATATTGAAATATTGGTTTAGACTTAAAATAATGTATTATAGTGAAGTCTGTGGTTCATTCCCCAAACTATTACATATATTTATGCATATTATTTATGTCAATGATTAAAAATGGTAAAAAAAAAAGCATGAGAGAAACTATTCAATTGTATTGAAAATATAATTGGTATTAAATAATTTATTTGGATTGAAACAATTAAATAAATGTTTACCCATCTAATACACAAAGATAAAGGTACTAGCATAAGCATGAAAGCAAAAGTAACATGAAATAAAATATAATATACAAGAGCTAAAATATATTAGTAGACTAGTATACCTGTAGACACTTGACCATAAAAATTCAAATGTGCTTGTTGAACATCTCATTCCACATTTAGTCCCTATTTGATGTTGGATTGTGGTTGTGGAGATTTGTTCTCCTTCAGCTACTACACTGTTAGTAAAGTCAGATATCAACGTGGGGTAAAAAGGCTGGGGTGCAGTCAGTGCTCTACTTCATCCATGGCAAGTAAATTAGGGCTTTCCTTCCTCACTGAGCAGTTGTACACAGACATTTGCTCAACCGTACACATGGGGTGGTTGTCATGGATAATATGAATTAAGCAGCCAATAAACTGCTAAATGTGGCAGATAATGGAATAAGTAACTGCTTGCACATTCAAACTTTTCTCTCTCTAGGACAGTAAGTCTTAGAGACAAAAACTAAACAATCATATCTGTAAGAGACATCTGCACAGCCCCGAATGTGACAACATTGAGCATCTAGCAGATAAATGACTGAACTACTTTGCACCATTGTTACTGCAGCTACATTTGCATGCCAAAAATGTAACCTAAAATGGATGCGGATAATTAGATGAATAATGTCACATGCTAAACTAGGAATCCATGACAGTACCCAATTAAGCTTTTGCACACTCAGCTATTTCTCCTTAGTTTGCCAATAAGAGCTCTTGCTGTGTATCAGTTTTATAGAGAAACATGGAAATTTAGTTTGAAAGACAGAGAACAACAAACCTACACTAATCAATAAACCAAGTGGCCATGTATAAGTTTGGCTAGACAATGTCGATCTACAATAGCCTTAAATAACAGCACTGAGAGACTGTAAATATCTTGGAAAAGTCCAATGCCAGACACATTATCTTTCTTTATTTCTTTATCTATCTTATTGGTTGCGTGATCAGTGGCAGCTTCATTAGCCTGGTGATCGGCAGCCTATGCAGTCACAGTGCAGCCCAGAATCTGTTCTGCTGTTGTCTGTTATTCGACAGGTAATCGATGTGATTACTCTGTTTAGGGAGAAAGACAATAAGAGCACTAGGAAAGGGGGCAGATAGTGATAGAGGGATGCAAACAGCACTTTGTAAGAGTTTAAGCAGATGGTGACCTGATGAAAAGGTTTTAAACCATTTAAATTTGCTTTAATTTGTAAAAGTTTATGGAATAAACATATCAAGACAATTATTTCTACTACTAACACCAATATTTCAGCTACTACTATAATTACTACTACTAGCACTATTACTACCAGCACTAGTACCACTATTACTACAGCAACTACTACTACTACTACTTCTGCTACTTCTTCTACCACTACCACCACTACTACAAATACTCATTAAAACTACAGCAACCACTATTACACCTACTACTACTAGTACTATAACATCTACTACTTCTACTACTACTATCACTGATACTACAGTAACTACTAATACTTCTTTTACCACTACCACTACCACTAATACTCCAACTACTACCACTAACATTACATTAACCACTACTACTACTACTACTACTATTGCTACTACTACAACCACCACCTCTATCACTGCCAATAATAATATTTGCAATTTTCCATCTCTCTATAAATAAAGAATCCAAATAGAGAGAACTACTGATTCTATCTTTCTACTGAGTCTCCTGGATTTGGCCTTTGGACCAATATACAGCAATGCTTTGGAGCACTTTCCAAACACTGACAGGGAAACATTTACTTCTCTGCTGTCACTATATGCAATGAAAACTCAGTGGTTTAAATCCCATCGTTGCCCAGCTGCCACTGTTGGGTTCAATTGTTGGGTTCAATTGCTCAATTATGTACGCTGTCCTTAACCATAAACCTTAATCTTAAAGTGTCAACTAAAACATATAAAATGACATTATTTGAATGGAAGACATAGGGATTTATGTAGACCCTGGCTCAAATCGTTCAGCTCTTGAATGGAAGCACCGGACCCTATATCACAAACACTGGACATTTTGTTATAGGTTTTTTTATTTATTTTATTTTTTTTATTATGCTCAATTACACCCTT
Organism: Silurus asotus; assembly: GCA_024362625.1. Classification (NCBI taxonomy): domain Eukaryota; kingdom Metazoa; phylum Chordata; class Actinopteri; order Siluriformes; family Siluridae; genus Silurus; species Silurus asotus. Next base: position 5,274,650 of record MU574732.1, read on the forward strand.
GAAGTTAGGACAAGAAAACATTTTTGCTTTAAAGCACCTGTTTTAATACCTGAGCAGATATAGGTTTTTCAGGAGATTCCTACTCTGATGTTCAATCCAGTAAAGATTAGTAGCAGTGGTTCTTCTAAATTTCAATGCTGAATGGCTTAAGCAATGAAAAAGTGCTGTTTGGCTAAAGCAATCCATCTCTAACTGTCAGTGCCGAGCCTTACTCCCGCAAAACATTACCCATAATTCCCTAGGCTTTCATCCCAATATTCCTGTTCTGTTTGCCAATTCCTATCCCACAGTGGGGCATGAACATTGTTAACTGCACATTTTCATGCAAATTGCAGTCAGAAGACAGCTAGCTAAGACAGATCACACCCTCAGATCCTATCAGAAAAGAGATTTTTCCTTCTTTCTCTTGATTTCATTTCACATTTATCAGTGTCCTCTATGGTTTCTCCTCTGTCTTTTTGTGCATCTCTAACTGAAGCACACACTTACAGAATGGCAGGTGAGCTGCACTAGTCCGAGTCCTGGGCGGGCTTTAATAACCTCGGAATGGCCTTAATGGCCTAAGTAAAAAAAAACGATCTAATAAAAATCCCATCATGTTTACATTTAATAAAATAGATTTTCTTTAACTTGGAGGGCTGATAGATAAACATGGATAGAATGCTTAAGTAAGATGCAGTCCAAAAGGTATTAAATATCAATTCTACCATGTGTGGAACAGTTTCACAACTAAACAATTACAGAAATATTCATATTGAGTCCTCCTTGTTACAAGAGCTCATAACCTTTCCCCTTCACAGCAACAGAGGTCACTCTGACTTAAATTCTTGCATGACCTTTAACGTCACACATACTTCCATATCTTGGTTTTGCACTAAATAGACAGCTCATTGATAGACATTTGTTGTGAGTTTTGCTAATCATTGTGTTTTATGTGGGTTTAAAATATTGACGTGTCTGACCCGTGCTATGTTTCTTGGGTTTGTGTTTTGAATTACCCTTTGCCATTCATAACCTTGGTCATTTGTTTTATGCCCTCCGCTTTAATGAAACCAATATTTGGATTGTGACTTTTGCATTGAGTGTACTTGCAACAATCTTTATTAAACCTTTGGCACATAAATCTCTCAGTTCAAACTTGCTTTCTGATTCTGACAGAAGTCAGTTTCTGAACAGATAGGCTGATTGACTCTGGCAGGAGTAATATTGGTGGATTACAATCTCAGACTGCTTACTCAGAATTTCTTTAGTCCCTTGCATCCTTGTTAAGTGTACTTCGGAAAGTGAGAGAGCCACTCTGACGTCTGACAACTTAATGAATTCATTAGCAGTCTGAAGATGGAAGGGCTGCTTGCAAGAGAGCAGACCATTGACAGAATGTTCTGCTGATGAGGTTATATACAGTGTATGAGTGTGTGCATGTGTGCATATGCTCCTTAATTACATGCTACATCATGGTTCATTGCTCTGGATACTCCTATCATTTTTGTAGGTGGGATTTATGAAGCAAACATATTTAAAAGCCTCTGAACTATTAATGTATTTTTGATAATGGTGAAAAAGCGTAAAGCAGAGTTTCATTTTTTTTTACAATTTTGTCTTTTCACAGAGCTGTAGAATAGATTAAATTGACATCAGCATGGAGGCAAAGACTGGTTTATATAACACCAACAAATCGGTTGAAAAAAAAGATTTACACTTACAGCATTTAGCCGACACTTAGAAATTTCAGTACGACTTGCTGAAATGCTTTAAAGATCAAGGTTATGGTCTAAAAATACCATTAAGCTTAACTTTGTGAATAAGGAGTTAATACAAAAACATTAGATTAGATTTTTTTTCTTTTTTAGATTCAATGCTTAATAAAGGGAGGTGATTCTGGCTAAATAAGGACATTCAGTGATTTACTTGTTTTGACAGCCAGGGAAAATGTATTCAACCACCTGGCAGTGCTAATTTTAACATCTAAATTGGATGTAGGCTTAGTCTTAGACAAATAGATTATAGGCACATTTTAGTTAATCGAATATTGTTAATTTTAGTTTGAGTGTTCTTAAGTAAAGCAAACATTTTAGTCAAAAGATTTAAAGTTTCAGCTTTTTATATAAAATATTAATATTTTTCCTTTCAGGAACTCATGCTGCGTCAACAACGCTTTGGGAACGCTTCCGTGTTGTTTACACTCTGAATCACGTGTGTAGTCCCTACAATTCAAAGCGTGATTCCACCAGCTTCTGTTTGTTCATGAAGCGCTCTATGTGTGTGTGTGTTTGTCCCCTTTACATGTTTTTGGTAAGTGGTAAATGCCCGAAAAAAAAAAAAAAACAGAATAAGCAAGCAATCATTCTAATTGTGCACAAAGGACAGCCTGTGCGTCACTTGCTTGGGGGCGGAGCATGTTAGGCTGCGCAATTCTGCGCATATTCTGTGAATATTCGACACATATTTGGCGCTCATTCGGCGTATATTCAGCACATATTCTCTGCACATTTTGTGCAAATTCTGCACATATTTGCAGATGGACCTAGCAGAGGAATTCGAGACGGGCTTGTCCCTTTCTCTGTGAGTGTGGAGCTTTTAAAGGTTGCATCCCATTCGGTAGCCAAACCTGATATACATTGGCCAGCCAATGAGCTGAAAGCTGTCCTGTCTAGTAGGCTGGATGGGCGCTTTCTGCGACCTACATCACAACTTGATTAGCTTTTGTCAACCAAATTACAATAACAGGAATTGCATTGCTAAGAAAGAAACATCATTATGCAGGTCTAGCTTGGGGCTTGAGTGATGAGTAAAATCCAGCAATGCTTGTGGCTCAGAGGGAACATGGTTCAGAGTGGAGTTTGATAAGTGCAGTAGGTGGGGCTGGTCTGTTATTGCCTGTGTAGGCCAGCATTAATGTTTTATATCTAATGTGGGAGCTAATGGAGTTAACCTGCCAGTGGGGTGATAAGGGTGAACTTGGATAGATATAACCGAAGGGTAAAAAAAAAAAAGCAGGAGACCCAAAAGAGCCCTAAGAGCTGGATAAAACAAAAGGTCCCAGTACATGTCACATTCATAAATATTGGTTATGTATTTGCTAATGTCAGCATAAATTTCGTACCATTTATGTTCCTTGTAAATAAGCATTAGTAAAACAAATTTGCACGAAATATTTGGGTATTTCAATGGTATCATCCTTGCTTCATCATTTCAAAGTAAGGGTATTTTTGCACTTAGTTATATAATGTGGTGAATTATTAAATGGCGATTAATCAGAACGAATGTCATGCCATATTGCATTACAATCTTGGTAAAAACACAACCTCTTTTGTGTTAATAACCCCAGCCCTTAACAATTTAAACAATGCAAGTTTGATTAATATTCAATAAGTGAATGGTATTTTAAAACTCCTGATTATTCAAGTTTTATAAGTCTTTTATAATTAAAATACCCATAACTAATTATCAACCATATAATAAACCATTTTATTTACATATATTATTTTGCTATATTGTTGTTTTTCCAAGAGTGAAATCACACAATTGTTTAGTAGACTGAATGAAGCAGTCAGGTGGCTCTATTTGCTCTGGAAGTTTAAATCACAATAAATACCCACTTGTCAGCTATTAGAGCCAGTAAGATATATAAAATTAAATTATTTTACTCCAGAAGTTTTTTATGACAAGGTCATGTAGTTTCTATAACGAAAAAGTGCATATGTGCTGCAAATGTGTAGGCTAGCATGTGAGCTTGTTGATGTTATAAAACCAAAATGCTCATAGATTCCTGTTTAGACGATGCAGTGGACGTAGGGCAATAAAATTCCGTTTGTAATTTCATGCATGACTGTGCAGCCTCTACCAGACTTCAGCTGCAGTTTTTCAGCAAGACAAGCGTGTAAACCTCAATTACAGAGACTTCCCTTTCCTTCTGAACATGAGGGGGAAAAGGGAAAGGAATCACTATTAAATGGAAAGCAAGTGACTATAGCATTGTGTGTGTGGGTATGGGTAAGCGAGTGAAGGTTATTCCATAATGGGGACTGCATTATAGTAGTCTCTCCAGCCAATTGTAAAATGATATTAATGTGGAAATGTGGACTACTGCTCTCCCTTTATTATTTATTAATCTGCAAAAATGTTAACAAACGTAGCAATCACACGAATGTCACATAAACAAACAACAAAAAACCAACAATAACAACAGGAAGAACCAGGAACAAGGACACCCCCCACCACCAAAAACAACAGTAACAGCAGATATATTTGGTTTGAATTGCGCATAGACATGCAAGATAGAAACCCTTAAATTAAAATGCTGCAATATTGTTAAAACAATACTTAAAGTGTTTTGACTTCTAGTAGTTCCTAGATCAGCAAAGTCCACTAAAGCACTCTCACATTTAGCTCCTAAACTTTGGAATAATCTTCCTGACAGTGTTTGGGGCTCAGACACATTCTCCTAGTTTAAGTGCAGATTAAAGATGTATCTTTTTAGCAAATCCTTTACATAACACACAACATATCATAACCTTGTGTTCCAGTACATCTGATCGCATCACATTTTTAACTTGTGCTTGTTAATATTATGATTAGCAGCTTCGCTAATTCCTCTCCACTGCTTCTCTTTCTTTACCCATCCCAAAGATTGTGGACCTTTAAAGAAGTAGGTGACGACCCAGCAAACATCCTGAACTAGAGACTACCTTTTTAGAGTGTTAATGGCTCTGGCATGGAGAAGCTGGTGTTGGATCTATGATGATCGCTGAAGTTGAGCTATTTTATGAGTTGCTCAGTAGCTCTGACTGTAGAAAGGACATTACTTAGAATCTTACATTCCGGTGCTCATGTTAGTTCTCACTCTTCGGTGTTTTGTATTGTTTTAAAGACTATAATCACACTCTTGATATAACCCAAATAATAAAAGGTTCCCCTTTTGAGTCTGGTTTCTCTCAAGGTTTTCCCTCTTAACATCCAAGGGAGTTTTTCCTTGCCACAGTCCCCCAGGCTTACTCATCAGGGAGAAATACACATCATTCGACTTAATTCTTAAATTCTGTAAAGCTGCTTCAAAACAATGTCCATTGTGAAAAGCACTCTAAAAATAAACTTGACTTGACTTAGTTGCAAAGGCCTTCTGATGTTGACCTCTGAAATTCCCCCAAAAATATAAGAGAACAAAATAGTATAACAGAATGCTGCGTCACTGACAGGTATCTCATACAGTGAGAATAAATGCCATTACTAAAGCAAGAAAATGCATTTTTTTTCATGCATTACTGTTTTTTTGGAGATTAAAAAAAAGGTACATTGTATGTTCTTGTCCAAATTCCAAGGGAAATAAAACATACAAGTATAAATGGTTCCTGAAAAAGCTTAACAACTGTTTTAAACATTTTGGGCTGACCTTTCCTCACATTGTCCAGGTTTTTTTTTTTTTTTTAAGTCTTTTTTGTAAATGTCCCTGAAAGTGTATTTGTGACCAAATAAATTCTTTCTCCTCTGTCCACCATTGTGTAATGAAAAAACAACTATTACATTCACACAAACATGTTTGAGCTTTTGCACACTCTGACTATCCAAATAAAGAATATAAAAAGGCTGATTTATTTGGATGTCAGGTCTTTTAAATAAACAAATTGTATGAAACATCAGCTTCTGGCAAATGGAGTTTATTTAAAAAAAGAGCTAAGTCCTCACAGTACTGGCCTTAATGCAGATAGGTAGCTTTGCCACTGGCAACATGCAATTTAATGGCTGAAATCTGATTGGATATAAAAATACACTTGGTGGTGCTCCTGTTTGTGTTGTAGAGTTTGGGCCAGCAGAGTAGCCCTAATGTTTTTGAGACTTGCTTGAAGAGTCAGTCGCTCTGCTGGACAATTAAAACATAGAAATAAGTGCATAGTGCCCAAATTAAGGTTACCAGGACCCACACCTGACATGGAGCCATCTTGTGGGTTCACCACTTGTAGGTTGATTGATTGGGAACATGTGTAAAGTCAGTTGGATGGCAATGACCTCCCATGTCTGAACCTGAGTGGTGAGATTATGTTCAGTGTTTGTTCTCACAAGCCCAAATGGATAAATGCCCAGTGAACAAACATGAACATCTTTAACATGTATTTATGGGGCCCTGCAGTAACTGCAGCATGATTCTATTGGAGATAAAGTGCACCTTACAGCCTATAAAAGTTTTTTTGTGCAACATGTTGTATAGCATGTTTGCTGGTGCTCATAAAAAGACCTTTGTTTAAAATACCTTCTAACTGGCCATCACTACAGCCAGCAGCCAAACTGCATGCATTATCAGTGAACAGATTGTGTCTTCACGGGGGACCAGATTGACAACACAGTATGTCAATAAACCTATCAACCTATCTGGCCTTGCAGATGAAAACATGCCCAAACCAGCCCTATATCCAATAAATGCTCTCAAGAGCTATGTTTGGCTACATGCCAGCTGATGGTTCACTGATGAGCTGTTTATACATTTTAGGAAACACCATAAGGGTGCTTCTCTGTCTAAAGACAGTTAGGCCATTAAGTAAAGAAAACAATTTTCCAACCAAACTTGAGGTTAAAAAATGTTATACATACATGTATTTTACTGACTTAAAATTGCACTATTTAAGAGTGCTGTATGAGTTTGCATCATCAGGATGGGTTATGAACCCTTGTGGTGACTTTGATACACTATGTGGCCAAAGGTCCCTTTCCAAAACCATGGACATCAATATAAAGACATTTTAATAAAACTAACTGTGCCTTATCTAGGAAGGCTTTACACTAGATTTTTTACTGTAGCTGTAGAGATTTGTGTACATTAGTGAGGTCAAGCTGTCTGCGCTCACATTTCTTCCACAGTTATTCATTAGGGTTGGGGTCAGAGCTATGTACAGGCCACTAAAGTTTTTCCACACCAACCTTGGCAGCCTTGATTTGTACACAGGTTAACTGTTATGCTAGAACACATTTTGGCCTTTTAGTTCTATTGAAGGAAAATCTTGATGCTATAGCAAACAGACAATCTATACAATTGTGTAACTTTGTAGGGTAACTCATTTTCTTTAAGTAGGCCTTTAAGTAGTCATCCTGATCATAGATTTGCGGTAACACCAGTCTGCATAATCAACTAGATCTAAATGATTTCAAGTAATTTCAGAGCTAATCAAGAATTTTACATTCATTTGCCAGGTAATAATCAATTAACAAATGTCAAATCTAAAACAAATTATAGAAGAAAGTTACACAACATGATCAGCATTAAAGCAAATAGTTTAGCAATGCAGTTTACAAAATAATAGGTTAAGAGTCAATGTACCTGGCAATAGATGTTGTCGCTAATGTTGCTCGTTCTTGTCGATTTCTTCTCTATAACATCCGAAGGATTCGACCATTTCTGTCCATACAGGCTGCCCAGGTGCTTGTTCAGTCTCTTGTCATTTCAAGACTGGACTACTGCAACTCTCTGCTGGCAGGTCTTCCCCTGAACGCTATTCGTCCACTGCAAATGATCCAAAATGCAGCTGCACGACTTGTGTTCAATCAGCCCAAGTTCTCCCACACCACCCCACTGCTGCGCTCCCTTCACTGGCTTCCAGTAGCTGCACGTATCAGATTCAAAACACTGATGCTTGCCTACAAGGCCAAAAATGGACCAGCACCATCTTACCTCAGAGACCTCATCACATCTCGCACTGCACCACGCTGTCTGAGATCCTCCAGCACTGCTCGACTGGTACCACCTTCTCTCAGATTAAGAGGTAAGAACAATTCAAGGCTCTTCTCTGTTCTGGCACCGAGGTGGTGGAATGAACTTCCCCTAGATGTCCGTACAGCAGAGTCCCTGATTATCTTTAAGCGACGACTGAAGACCTACCTCTTCCTGAAATACTTAAATTAGCACTTTCCAAGTTTGTAGAATTCGAGTTATATTTATATTGAGTTTGTATTCTTGCGTACCAGTGTAGATTTATTCATTACTAGAGATTTAAAGCACTTTTGTACGTCGCTCTGGATAAGGGTGTCTGCTAAATGCCGCAAATGTAAATGTAAATGTAAATGCAATAGAGACACACTGAGCATGTGTGGGTCAAGTTCTGACTACAGAATGCTTCCCTGAGTGAGTCGCCAAAAATCCTTCAATACCCAAACCACCATAAACACTCATAAATTCAAAGTAATAAAAGCTTTGCAAACCCTTTGTTTGGACAGGAGGTGATCTAAAAACCAAATACTACCTAGGGTAAAAACAAACACCTGATAAAGATCTTCTCCGCAACAACACTCGCAGGACAGAATTTTTCCCGAACCTAAAATCTTTATTTTTGGTCTGTTCTACTAATATCGGAATAAGATAATATTTCCAATCACACTAAGACCTTTACAATTATACCAAACATAAAGGTAAAACTAATACATTCCTTCAATATTATAATTACAGTATGCAAGCATAGTAGCTTGAATTCAGGGAACTTCTAAGTCACCTTTACATGATCTGGCCATATCCACAGGAGGAGAAGGGGCATGGCAGTTCTCAGGGTCTGACATCACGGAAAGATCAGTTTGGGAAAGAACTACATATGGGTGTGACGGTTAGGTGTCCAGATACCTATAGACATACTGTGTATTTCTAAACATAAAATGTGTTTTCCCTTCATTAGCTCCTACTCAAGGACAGCTCAACACCAGCTCCTAACCGTCATCATGGTCCAGAATGAAAGGAAGTAAAAAGCCTTCCATATGGTTGGGTGAGGAGTGTATTAAATTATTCCATTTATTCCTTGAAGGACATAACCCTTTCATATTTGCAGTGCTGATATCACAACATTATTATAAAGATTTTGAATAAGGATCATACTAATGGTCATCACAGTTGTCAGATAAATCCACATAGCACTTCCTATACATGCTATAGGATCAACATACACACACCCTCTCCAAAGACAAGTTGGAGTTTGGGGCTGGGGGGGGTCATGAGATGACACTAAATTAATGTTGTTTAGTGAGCCAGCAGAGCAAAGTGGCTGCTGTATTTCCATACAGAGTTGCAGCATTATATCTCTGGCTCTCTACAAGAGAGCTTTGAAGTGTTAAAATGCAAATTGGAAGCACTTAATATCCATGCCATGTATGGAACTCTGCCAGAAAAAAAATCCAGCTATAATTCTAGATTCTGCTTTGTGTAATGGATGCTAAATTCATAATGCCACAAATGATGATACTGCTGAAATAGAGCTGTTTAACTGCTCCTACTCTTTTGAGTGCTTCACACTCCAAGACTCAGACCAGGGATAATAGCAGGGCAGTTTGCCATGAGATCTCAAAGATGGCTAACACACAAATGTACAAAAGCTAATTGTGATAATGGGATATTATTATGGCAACAAAGCTAAAGCATAACACTCGACATAAAAGCATGTACATCTTTTGTGTGAAGGGAACATGCAATGTTCTTTCTGACACAGTGAGACATACATTCAGTGATGTATATACCATGAAATTACATGCTTTTCTTTGGAAAAGTCATAAACAACATTCCCTTCTGTAGTTTGGTTCCAGACATCATCTAGCACCATAATAAGTATGACCAAACTTTTATAGAATAGACTTCAAACCTTTTTCAGTATTTAATCATTACTAATAAATATTTTGTACAGATATTTGCTTTTGTTTCCAAATCACCACTGAGAGATAGGAGGAAACTGGAGAATCTGAAGGAACACGAAGGTTGTAAGTATGTTGGCATAACTTATATTTTTATTTTACTAATTTAACTCAAGATCAAAAAAGAACAAAGAATACTTTGTGTGTCCAATAAATATATTTTAGCTAAGTAACAAGTACAAAATATAACTACTTTAAAACTGAAACATGAATAGATTTAGAGGTGGCAACAACAAAACAATGTAATACATTACAATAAAACACAACTCAACACAATAAATGCAATACAATAAACCACTCCACAAAATACAACAACAACAACAAAAAAAATACAATAATACAGAGTTACTCATTCTTTTTTTAAGGTTAAAACCTGTCAAGAAAATGTACCAAACAATACAGATCATTTGTGACTGTTTGGAACAACAAGACATTTCAGCTTTTTCTTTCACCTTATCTATCTTTCCTAAACTCCATAAAGGACATAGATAGTTTATGATCATTGTCCATGTAACAAAGTGTTCCTCCTGGAAGATGGATTTCTTCACTTATCAGCTTGACATTTCTAGGTATGAATCAAGCATCAAAAGTTTTTACAGTGTCTAGCAAAAGAGGAAATAAACTGTATGGATTAGAACTTGTAGCCTGTAAACACATTATTTAATTTTCTGTTGTACCTACAGTACATACCTATGTACTATATTTCCAGTAAATAATTTAAGTGCTAAAAATATACTGTATCCTATACAAATAAAATAAATGAATAATAATAAAAAATAAAAATAAAACATTACAAAGTGCCACACATGATAAACCTTTGGTTCATGAACATCAAATGAGCAATAACAAATACCACAAGAGCATAATTCAGTGGTGTTTTGTTTGCTTTATACAGTATATCTCTTAGGCAGTTTTGAAACTGATCACAAAATGTTTGACCAACCAATATTTTCAAACATTACTTGTCACCGAGTAATTTGAACCCCTTTAAATGACATTGCAAATGGCCAATCATTTACCATGCTTTCTCCATGTGTACTTTTTTACAACAAACTTTTGAAACTATTTGAATTCCATTAGTATATTTTAAGTCAATTTCTATATATGATGTCCATTTGAGGTCAAATGTGCTATTTTGGAGAGGAAAAAAGTTGATTGTACATCTGGCTTTGAGTCAGTTGGTTAACAGGTTTAGACTCTTTGGGAAGTCACAGGTTATTGTGAAGCATAAAGGGTTACTCTGTGTGTTTTGTGAGGGAGGGCTTAGGGCTGTGGAGGGATATGGTGTTAAAGAAGGAAGAAGCTTGGTGACATTTAGTGTGTTCAAGCTATTTACACTGACATTTTCGGTCTTCTACTAATGCCACAGCGGCTAGGATCATGACAGCTAATGTCACAGCTACATGGCCTCTCTTCAATTTGTCACCTGCCATCATAATAAGCTAATTAGCATACAGTGCATTCCAGTCACCAACACCCGATTGGCTTCTGCCACACTAGCAGCTGTGACAGTGATTTTAGCAGTTCAAGTGCTGCTATTTAACTAAGACTTCCTTTGTTTCTCCGTAATGCCCGCTCTCTGAGACACACATGTACACATGACACAAATTACCCTTTTTATGCTTTACAAATCCACATGGCACTGATACACTGTAGGAAGTAAAATAGCTCAAAAATTAAATCTGGATTTTTTTACAGGAATGTGTTAAAAAAACTCGCAGTCTGCAATTTCTCACAGTTAGTTCAGGCATTAAGGTAATATGCTGAAACAAGCATAATTAATTAGTGTAATATACTCATAATTAGAGCTTTGATCTGACAAATGAACTTCAGATACATTTTTTTACTTCCTTGCAGGAGCATCTTAAACAGTTAAATTGGTCAAATTCAATCATCTGCTTAATACTCCATATATTCATACCTGTATTCAGCATGTAACTAAAAGAGGGCACAGCCTTAATTAAAGAAGACAAGACTAAACTGGAACCCATCACTATGCCCCCCATAAATGTCAGCACATGGTCTGTTAATTCTGGTTCAGGCAGTTCCTCATCAATCTTCAGTTTTTATTGGTCTAGAAGTATGTCAAAACGGACAAACAAAATCTTTTAAGGACAATTGCTTTTGGTTTGTAGCTGTCTGTGATGTTATCTAAATAGTTTTACTCCATATAATACAAATTAATTACCCAATTTCAAATACTGCAGTTCTGTTCATTCAAAGGATCATTTAAAAGCATTGTGCAGTAAATATACACGATTCGCATATTTGGGTTGGCACATGTTTTACGCTGGATGCCCTTTCTTGGGACTGGCACTGAGATTGCGTGATTTCAGATTTTGTGCATCACTAATGGCTGGGTTATAACTGTTATTGATTATTGGGAAATTATGTTGTTTACTTTTTTATATACAGAGGTTACACATTATTTTATAGAATTTATAGCAATTCATAGTGTTACATTTATATTGTTAACTGATTCATGCTTTCTGGGGAATCCTTGGTTGATAGATAAGTATATCCAATAAGTTTTTTTCATTGAATGTTATAATGCATCAATGTATTATGCTTTTAGTTGTTTTAGTCTTAATAGTCTTTTGGCTATACAATGTAATATTTCTTTCATTCTTTAGACAACGGTTCAGATACAAGGTACTTTCAGGTACTTTAAGGTGTTTTAATTTTTCTTTTAATTGCTTTATTCTTTTTTGGCCTGGTTTGCCCACTGTTCCCACAGTCATATTCATGAATTTGATTTGATATTCTTTGTAAACACCAAACCAACAAACATAATCATTATGTACACATTAATGGGCTGAGTGTTCCTATTTATCCACCATTGTAATTAGGATTGGGTTAGTCATTAGTAGAATAAAAGAATAATTGAAGAATGAAAGCTTGCATGGTTACGATTATTTTGCTCTTATTCAAACTGCATCTGACAAACACACACGCACACAATGCATCCAAAATAGAATACTTGAATAATGTGTAAATAATAATATTAAAAAAAGTTACAGTTTAAAATGTAAAACCTGATGGAGAAAGGAAGGCACGAACAAGAAACACACACAAACACAATTTTTGCTGTCAAACAGTTGAGTAAACACAGCAGATGGCAGTCCCTGTATTTTGATTGGTCCAGCAAGAGACGGGCTGATGCAAAAAATAATAAATGTATTATAGATTTATAGTCAAAATTTAAATAGAAGACTTCAGAAAGTCTAAAACTTGATTAAATTAAGTTACACAGTACAGCCAGCAACTGTTTACATCGATTTTGGGACTTTTTTTAAATCTAGTCCTTTGGGGCAAAAGGAAATGCCAGGAGGCTGTCTGAGAAGTAAAGATAAACTTGTACAATTAAAAGGCTAACTATGAAATATCATAATATAAAAATCAATTTAGTTTTTATTACAGTTATTTGTCTTCGGCAGCAGTATAAGGTCCCTATAGGATAATATATATACCTTGGATGTTATCCCCTCAGTAAATGCAAAAGGGTGTGATAAATGAATTGTAGGAATTAATATTAGTATAGATCCCTTCAGAACTCTTTTAGCTGAACAACTGAAACTAACACTGAAATTGTAGCTAACAGGACACTGAACCCATCTGATTAGTTTCATTGTAGAGAGCAGTTTCAAAACCATGCCAGACAGTCCAGATTCCTTCTTTAACTACCCTAAGCTGCACAGGTCTCAGATCCACTTCCCTGTGTACACAACACACACTTCTCTCCACAGACCTCTCTCTAACATGTGTTTGGAGGAGATTAATGAATCACCATCTTTCTCACCTCATTCTCTCTCATTCTATTTCTTTGTTCCAAAATTGTAGCATTACAGGAAGTGGTCCTTCACTATCAATGTTCTGCTTTTCATCAACCGAGTGCATCAACTGAGATGACGGTACGCAACGACGGCTTTAGTTCAGCTTCTTTAATAAGCTCTTTTCTGACTTCTGATCCAGCAGGACCTCCAGGGAATTCATCTGAGTGTGAAATCAAGGCAATTTCATCCACATGCCATTTGCCAAGAAAGCATCAAAAACCCGAGACAAAACTGGTGGAAAAAAATGCAGGGTATTGCTGAAGTGAGTAGAAATTAATGTCTGGGGTATTCAAAGCTTGGGTTTTGTTGACAAGAATAGAGCTTTTCTAAGGACTAATACAATCCACCAGCCAAGCATTGCAATTATATCATACAGAAGCAAATACAAAGCATACCCACACACTGCTTTCAAGATCTCCCAAGGTGCTTTATTTTAGTCACTGGCATTAAAAACAGGCTGGGTAGGCTTAAGGTTGATTCACTTTGTGCTTTTTGGGTTATTCGTGTCTAGAAAAGAACTTGGAGAAGAAGCATTTATTATATAGGATGGGAAAGAAATTAAATAGTTCCTGTATTCATAAAAATAGATATTATGTAGCATGCACAGTTATGGGTTGGGGAAACGGTTATAATCTTTATCTTTATTAGGTCACTGTCTATATCTGTATTCTAATTTGGAATGTTGAGGCTTTATCCAGATGATTTATTTTGAATATGAATTATGAATTGATAAATTACTATGCCTTTATAAATACTTGTATATACAGTGAGGAAAATAAGTATTTGAACACCCTGCTATTTTGCAAGTTCTCCCACTTAGAAATCATGGAGGGGTCTAAAATTGTGGCATGTCCACTGTAAGAGACATGATCTAAAAAAAAATCCAGAAATCACAATGTATGATTTTTAAACTATTTATTTGTATGATACAGCTGCAAATAAGTATTTGAACACCTGTCTATCAGCTAGAATTCTGACCCTCAAAGACCTGTTAGTCTGCCTTTAAAATGTCCACCTCCACTACATTTATTATCCTAAATTAGATGCACCTGTTTGAGGTCATTAGCTGCATAAAGACACCTGTCCACCCCATACAATCAGTAAGAATCCAACTACTAACATGTCCAAGACCAAAAAGCTGTCCAAAGACACTAGAGACAAAATTGTACACCTCCATAAGGCTGGAAAGGGCTACAGGGAAATTGCCAAGCAGCTTGGTGAAAAAAGGTCCACTGTTGGAGCAATCATTAGAAAATGGAAGAAGCTAAACATGATTGTCAATCTCCCTCGGACTGGGGCTCCATGCAAAAGCTCACCTCGTGGGGTCTCAATGATTTTAAGGAGGGTAAGAAATCATGCATGGCACGGAATGTTCCCCTGCTTAAACCAGCACATGTCCAGGCACGTCTTAAGTTTGCCAATGAGCATTTGGATAATCCAGAGGAGTCATGGGAGAAAGTCATGTGGTCAGATGAGACCAAAATTGAACTTTTGGGTCATAATTCCACTAAACGTGTTTGGAGGAAGAAGAATGATGAGTACCATCCCAAGAACACCATCCCTACTGTAAAGCATGGGGTGTTTTTCTGCACATGGGACAGGGCGACTGCACTGTATTAAGGAGAGGATGACCGGGGCCATGTATTGCGAGAATTTGGGGAACAACCTCCTTCCCTCAGTTTGAGCATTGAAGATGGGTCGAGGCTGGGTCTTCCAACATGACAATGACCCGAAGCACACAGCCAGGATAACCAAGGAGTGGCTCTGTAAGAAGCATATCAAGGTTCTGGCGTGGCCTAGCCAGTCTCCAGACCTAAACCCAGTAGAGAATCTTTGGAGGGAGCTCAAACTCCGTGTTTCTCAGCCAGAATCCTGACTGATCTAGAGTAGATCTGTGTGGAGGAGTGGGCCAAAAGCCCTCCTGCAGTGTGTACAAACCTGGTGAAAAACTACAGGAAACGTTTGACCTCTGTAATTGCAAACAAAGGCTACTGTACCAAATATTAACATTGACTTTCTCAGGTGTTCAAATACTTATTTGCAGCTGTATCATACAAATAAATAGTAAAAAAATCATACATTGTGGTTTCTGGATTTTTCTTTTTAGATTATGTCTCTCACAGTGGACATGCACCTACAACGACAATTTCAGACCCCTCCATGATTTCTAAGTGGGAGCACTTGCATTATAGCAGGGTGTTCAAATACTTATTTTCCTCACTGTACTTGCAACAAGTCAGAGGCAAACAAAGGTAAAAATGCAAGCCCTGTCATTTTCTGTGACTCTGACCGTACCTCGACCTCAGCTACATCCCTTGAATGCATGGTTCGTCTCAACAACAGATTTATGCTTAATCATTTTGAATTCTGCTCACATAGTTATTATTTTTGTTTCCACCTGCTTGCAAACTTTTTTAAAAGAATGCAGTTGATTCCGTTTTCAGAAACATGAAGAAAATACAGAGTTTAAAGAGATTTAAAAAATTTAAACCTATTTTGCTACTAAATCTTGATCTTGGATTACCAATCTTTTTGATCACTGTGGTTGTGTAGCATACTGCCCTTTTCTTCTTTCAATACTAGAACTCAGCTTCATCAAACATAAGAATAATCAATAAACATGTCACTATATCTCTCAGACTTGTCAGGTCATTTTAGAACCATATGCATCATAATGGTGCCTCAAATTACGATTGATTCCAGAGGCACAGCGATTGTATTGGTATCGCTGCATATTGAATGCAAGTGCACATAAATAAGCATGGAAACCTAAGTTTTAACATATATATACAATATACACATTAAAATGGTTTAATGCATTTTATTTACACTGAGTTTATAAGTACTTGCACCAAGTGCCATTAATGTTTTGATTTTCAAATAACCTTTGTGTTATTGTTTTTTGTTGTTTGCACATCCAATACAGACTGGTTTTCAGATTTCTGTTTTTAATTGATCCCCCATACAGCTTTGCTTTCTGCAAAATTACTTTTTAAATAATTGTATTACAATATATAGCAAGAGTTTTCAAACTTTTTACTTCCAGGGGCCACTGTGAAATGAATTTTGTAAACTCTCCTCTGAACAAATGTATTTTATGAACATAATTCAATTCTTCCTATCAGACTTGTTATTAAAATGTGTTTATTATTCATGTGTATCCTGAATATTTATCAGAACCATTTCAATTGAATTTCCTTTCTTTCACAAAACACAAATTATACCCCTAAGAATTTTTAACTAATTTAAAACAAACTATTTAGAAAGTTGGTTTATGTTTAAAAAAATTAAAAATAAAATTGGGAACGTAGAAATTGTTTAAACATCCAGATAAATAGAATAGCCTTTATTTGTCACATATACATTACAGCACAGTGAAATTCTTGCTTTACATATCCCAGCTTGCTCACAAGCTGGGGTCATCCATGCAATCACACACCTGGAGCTCAGAGGGTTAAGAGCCTTTCTCAAGGGCCCAAGAGTTGCAGCTTGTCGATCTTCCGATCAATAGCCCAGCACCTCAATTGCTGAGCTACTATGCACCGATTATGATCATATTTTTGGTGCATAGATGGATGAATTGATGGATAGATGAGACACAAATTAAAATCAATAAATGCATAAATGGTTCATTAAATGTATTAATCAACTACTTCTAATATTGCCATCTTTTGTGTATATAAGTGTTATGAGGAAACGGTAGCACACTGGTTAAAACATTGGATGTTTGATAAGAAGGTCAAATCCCAACACTGCCAAGCTGCCATTGCTGGACCCTCAAGCACTTGCACTCTGAGTTGCTCAGTTATATAAATGACATAAGTCTCATAAGTATAAAAGCATCTGCCAAATGCCTTACATGTAAAAGTAATATTAGTTTAAAATTGGGAACTAGTTAATGTTTTCTTTCTCAAAAACAACAACAAAAAAATATATAAATTTAATATATATTACAAAAATTCTGTTTTATTATACACATTTGTATGTCTTTTGGAATTTATGTACTGTAAAATGCACTATTTTGCTCATTAGTGTAGCTTTGTATATCATATTTCAAACTAAATTTGCAGAACAGTAAAGACCATCATAAGCAGCCAGTCAAGCATAGGACTTTCCATGTCAGTTTTGAAAGTGTGTGTAGTAGATTGTGAGTGCGTGCATGCTCTGATTAGTGTTTACAGATGGACTGTGAGTACAGAGACTGGCCAGGTGGTTTAGAGATGGTCAAAAGAAGAAGTCTAAACAGGCAAACATCTGCACAGCTCTCTCAGGGGCCCAACATGAACACAGGCCAATTTGTAGCCTATTCTCATCTGTAAGCTTGTATTTGTGTGTGTGTGTGTGTGTGTGTGTGTGTGTGTGTGTGTGTGTGTGTGTTTGTTTGCTTCTATTTGAAACCTAAAATCTATTTTTTATTGCCTCTATTTATGTAAAAGCTAAATTTCCGTTCTGCTCTTTATGATTAAAAAATGTTTACATATCAGCTTTACTTTAATTATTGAATAACTTTAAATCTGAGTTAATAAATCACAACCTTGGTTAAAGCAAGCAGTCAAACACACTGTGATGTTAAAGGTAAATAAAGACCAACAGGGTGATTGAAATCAGAAATTGATTTTAAAAGCATAATGAATAAACACAAATCATTTCCCCTCATATATCACAGCAAAACTCTAACAAGTTTTAATGACATAACAATTTCTTATGACCCCAATCACTGGATCGCAACCCAGTACCAGGTCATGGACGAGTTACATCTGGGTTGCAAAAACATTCTGGGGAAGATGTCTATAGATTTAACCTTGTATTATTTATTATGTGCTTTGCTTTTTAAAAAAAAGCAAGTAATTGTAGAAAGTAATTGTATATATAGTATGATATATGTGAGGTATATACACATTCATATACTCATTTACACCTGGTAAATGTTAGTTTAGCCAATCTAGCATTTTTTTTAAGGGGAAACCAGGAACAACCTAGAATAAGCCCTAACCAGACCTTAGAGGAGAATATACCTCATGTATATAAGGTAATGTACAAAATGCAATGCAATTATATACTTCTATTCATAGGTAAACCCAAACATGCATTTTTTCATATTCAGAATCAAGTCAAGTCAAATTCAGAAGCTTTTATTGACATTTTAACCATATATAGCTGACGTACATAGTTAAATGAAACAACGTTCCTCCTGAACCCTGGTGCTACATAAAACAACATAGAGCTACATCACAGAAAACACAGGGCTAAGGATTAGTATGTGTTCTCGCTACATAAAGTGCATTCTGTGCAACCTGGTACAAACAGTGCAAAGACAACACAAGACAGAGCAAGACAACACAACAGTCCAAGACAAATACACAAAACACTAAATAGTGCCGCCAGTAAACCTGTTGTATATTGCACACTGCGGTGTGTTAAAGAGTACTGAGTACAGGTGTGAACATTATAATTAAACAAAAATGTGAACAAAAAGTTCAATAGCAAAAGTAGTCAAAAAGATGTGCAAAAACAGCGTGTAAACAGTTTGTAGTAATAAAGTGATATAATATGAGGGGTTGCTGAAGACATGGATATGTGCAGTGAGTACGATTGTGTGTTTGAGTCCGAGTTGTACAGATCAGTCATACAGTTGTGTGTGTGTGTGTGCATGATTTTCAGTTCAGTTCTGTATATTGAGGAGACTGATGGCTTGAGGGAAGAAACTGTTGCACAGTCTGGATGTGACGCCCCGAATGCTTAAGAACCGCTGGCAGGAGGGTGAAGAGTGTGTGTGACAGGTGTGTGTGGTCATCCACAATGCTGTTGGCTTTGCGGATGCAGCGTGTGGTGTAAATGCCCATGATAAAGGGAAGAGAGACTACAATGACCTTCTAAGCTGTCCCCACTGTCCTCTGAAGGGTCTTGCAATCCCAGCCGGTGCTGTTTCCAACTAGGCTGTGATGCAGCTGCTCAAGATGCTCTCAGTGGTCCCTCTGTAGAACGTGGTCAGGATAGGCGGAATGGAGATTTCCTCAGCAGTCTCAGGAAGTAAAGACGCTGCCGGGCTTTCTTGGTGATGGAGCTGGTGTTGAGTGACCAGGTGAGGTTATCCCGCAAATGAACACAAATGAATTTGGTTCTCTTGACGATCTACGATTAATATGATATGTACGATCATATTAAATAACATTTAATCAATTTTAGGAATCTGCCTCCTACTCTCTGCTTTCTCTTACTTTATCAGTCCATTTGTCCACCCGTCCATCTATCTGTGTATTTCTTTTTTTCTGTTGTATGTTTGTGTGTGTGCTGTTCTTGGCTCTTGGATAAAGCTCATCTTTCCACCACCTGCTCTTTGGCAAGAATCGAGTCGCTCAGAGATATCAGCAATTACGCTCCACTCAGAATTAATCTGTGGAAATTAATCACGCTATTAGCAAAGAGGGACACCGCGCAAGCACGTTCTCATTTCCATCCGTTCATAGAAACAAAATTGGAATGTGAGTCCAACTGCTGAAAAGTGTGATTCATTTTCAGTTTAATTTGCCTTGATTAAAAGGCTCCTTTTTGTGCGCTGATAGAAGATAATATAAAATATACAGTGAAGTATGAATCTTAAAAGGAAAAATACTTGCATTTAAGCATAACCATACAGTTAATCATTTCTCAGCTTATTCCAACAAGCTTTAATGCTGTTTAATCCTGATACATAACAACATGATCAGATTTTAAGGTACATGCAGGTAGTGAAGAGTTGGAAGATGAGGGCTGGAGTACCTGTGCTTTAACAAAAAATCAATTGTGTAAATCTTTTTTTTTCTTTCCCCACTTAATTTTTTTTTTTTTGCTTTTCATTTTATAGTTGCTATATCACATTATGGGTGAGAAAAATACTCGTTAACTTTAAAAATTCTCGCAAGCAAAAAATTGTGTAAACATTTTAATTCCACTATACTTTTTAGAAAAAGTTATGCTAATGAGGTGTGCTATCTTATAATATAGTAACAGCTAGCTTTTAGGCTTTATTTTTAGGCAGTTTTATCAACTCAATTCACCAAATCTTAAAATAGGATTTAACTAGTAATAACCCATTAAATATTAAGTTTTCCCATCATATTCCAAATATTTTTCACCAAAAAAGCATTGGGAAACTGTGACTGAGAGAAAAAAGATTTGCTAGCTAAAAATCTACCTAGCTACTTAAACCCAACCCTTTGAACTCAAACTCTGCATTTGAACTCTTTTGTAATGGGAAACTGTGGAAGTGGGGGCCAAAACATTATTTTATGTTCCTTATTTGTCACCTTTGCCAAGCTAGCCAGCTAGCTGTAATGAGGAATGTATATTTACCAAGCTACACCGAACAGGCATAACATTGGTGAATGGGCTGTTCCTGGTCTGCAATGTTCCTACTGCAGTAGCAAAAGTGGTCTAAGGAAGGAACAGTGGTAAACCGGCGACAGGGTCATGGGTGGCCAAGACTCATTGATGCACATGGGGAGCGAAGGCTGGCCCCGTGGTCCCAACCAAAAGACGAGCTACTGTAGCTTAAATTGCTGTTAATGCTTGACAGGTCAGGACTGCCCTGGCAGCAAAAGGGGGACCAGAACAATATAAGGCAGGTGGTCATAATGTAATGCCTGATTGGTGTATTTCCATGCTTTACCACAAGAGGTAAATTTACAGGGAAACAGCCCTCATCAGCGAGAGGCGAAGAGCAGAGGAGAAGGCAGATGAAACACAACATACAGAGAAGGTATCCAACGTTGAACAACCTAACTAGCATCAAAATTCTCGAATCACACAATCAACGACAATCTATTTCATCCACTGCAAGAAAACCACACAGTAACACTGGATATAACTCTCCAAGCCCTTACTCTCTAACAGGAGTCACCTGTCTTTAAGGAATATCCGAACCTTTCCGAAACAATGCTTCTTTACATACAGGCATTATGACGGGTCAAAAGCTAATACTTGATTATACAACATTTAAGTCATATAACAGTATGAAGTGCTCTGCCCATGCGGCAAGCAGCCATGTTGATTTGATGCAACTTGCTGAAACCAGATTAGAGATGATCATCCTGATATTCAGAGAGAAAGAATTCTGTGCTGAGGCTGCATTTTCTTTGTTTTTCCAGTAGTCAGAGGTCGGAAGTTATGTAATACAGTATAAAGTGATTTTCACACATGCAATGATTTTCTTCCTGCATGCACCTCCAAGTTGCCAATAGTTCTTACTCCTGGTTGCCATAGTTACTTTTATCGGTGGGTTGCGCAAGTAGCTTTGCACTTTTGACAATAAATTGGTTTTCTTGCTGCTAAAATTTAAACATTCTGGATTGAGAGCATTTGGATATAACATTCCTATAAAAGCATATAAAATAAAAAAATATTTTTTGTTTGTAATATAAAAAACACAACAGAGTTGTTCTCCATTCTAACTTTAATGTTCATGAGTCATGGTAAAGAGCTATATTGCTTTATCAAGGTGATCATTTTGAGCAATAACTGAACAGGTTTAAAGCATCTATGTATTTCTGATTTTTTAGATTTGGTGTTAAGGAATAGAACCATCATGACAGAAATTCACAAAAGTCGGTAGTAAAATAAAAAAAATGCTCAAATTTGAGGCTAGAAATGGATCATGCAATTGTAATGCAAAATAAAATGAACTGGGTTGTTAGGGATTATGAACAAATATTTGTATCCAATACAGAATACATGCATGTCATGTGACACATGAAGGACCAAACAAAAGGTTCTAGAGGAAAAATAATAATCTCCATTTTCTTTGCAGGGCCAGTGCGGTTTTTAACATTACTAGTAAACAAAATTAAATTAATCTTTCTTTGAATCCATTTAATGTTAAAGATTTGTTCAAACTTGACAAATCATCTTTTTCCTTCACTGCTCTTGACTAGTGGTTATGAAAGTTGGGACATGCAGATGGAAGAATGCAGAATGCAATGTATTTAAAGATTTACGGGTTTCTCTATAATCCTTCTTCAATACGTTTTTCCTGGAACCGTCTCTTACTCGGAAAACCCCCAACTTTACAGTTCAACAAAAAACCTTTTTGAATTAGTGAATATTGAGTCAGCTGTTTGTTTTAGCAGTTCTCTAACTTCATTTCCCAACCGTATTACTGCTAATCATGCTCAAGCCTGACTTCTGGGAAGAGAAGTTGTGTGCACCTGTCTGGGTCTGATGAAGCTGTTACATCAGCGGACAGCAGGGGCCTTGGAGCACAATGTGTGTGTGTGTGTGTGTGTGTGTGTGTGTGTGTGTGCGCGCGCACGTACGTGTGTGCGTGGTTTTTCCATAGACCTTTGAGTAGTGTGTGTTGACAGAAAGGCCATGAAGCAGTGTGTGTGTGTGTGTGTGTGTGTGTGTGTGTGTGTGTGTGTGAGTGAATGCTGATTGCAGTCATAGTTGCAGTACTTATGGCTTGTTCAGCTAGGAGATTTCTATCTATAGTTAACTATGGTGAGGCTTCCCAAGAAGGAGGCTTAATTTATTGAGCATAAGCAAATCAGTAATATCTTCGGCAGAAATATAAGGATATTGTGTAATTTCTTTTTTAATATGGTAAGCATTTTTTTATTATTATCATTACTAGTGAAGAAGCTAGGGCCAGTGTGCAGGGTCTGGCATGATACACCCCCTTGAAGCAGACATGATTAAGGGCATTGCTTAAGATGGCCCAACAGTGGCATATTGATAGGGCTGGGGCTCAAGACATTCTTTATATCAGTTCTATTATTTAAACTTAAAAATTACAAAAAAGCTGACCTAAAGGGTGGCAATAATTATGGATGAAAAATATTTATTTTATGTATAATAATATTTCTTTTTTGTAGTGTATAATATTTCTGTAAATAAGGACTAAACTTTTTGTACAGTTCAGTATGCTCTATCAAAGTGATGCCATTAAACAGAGAACAAAGTGTCTGCTTTAGCATTGGTTCAGTTTTGATAACTTTTCAGAGATCTTCAGCACACAGCAGATTGAATGATCCTGATTTTTTTTTTTTTCCACAGCGCATGCTTTGCATTATCTGTGCTACACTGTAAAAATAGTAAATGTAATGAGCTAAAGGAAATGATGAATCACATGTTCTTTTCACCTAGCGTTTCTCTACATGGCTGCAGAACATGAAATGAGCTCATTAAAATTCTGGCACAATTCCAGCAGTGTCTGGGATTGTGAGTTTCTTGACTGAGGAAAACAATACTGCTCTGTGAGGGAACATATGCCCGTGTTGAACTGCGCCCTGTCTTACACACAAACACTGAAAAAACCTGCATGTATTAACCCATATGTATAAAAAAAACCCAGCAATTTTCAACATCCAATATTTGAAAAAAATAAATAAATGGAGCTTTCATAAATGGCTTGCTTAATTCTTCTTATACATACTTTTTATATAAGTTGGATACTTGTTACATGTATATAGATAGTTACACAATATGGACAATAAGTTTTTTTTGACACTTGATCATAAGATTTTGTGTTTTTCAAGGTTCCATTCCATGTTTGGTTCACATTTGCTGTTATAATAACCCTATGAAATAAGACGTTCCATTAGATTTTAAAATTTGGTTAAAGAAATTTTGTTTATTCAGGGTGTAGGGTGATATGGGCCTTCAATTCATCCCAAAGATGTTCAATTGTTCAATAGAGTTGAGGTAAGAAATGTATAGGAGGCCAATCAAGAACTTTCATTCTAACCCATGTGAACCATAACTTCATGGAGCTGGCTTTGTGCTGTCATGCTGGAACAGGTTTGGGTCTCCTAGTTCAAGTGAAGGGAAAATTTAATACTACTGCATCCAAAGACACCCTATACAGTTGTCTTCCTCCAACTTTGTTGAAACAATTTGGGAAAGAACCATATATTGCTGGAAAAGTAAAGGTGTCCTATTACTTTTGGATAGATATGAAGATTGATGGACAGTCAGACAGACATTATGCAGCTCAGGCAGTTTGTTGTATACTAATAAGCAATTTAAGATTAATAAATACATGAAAACAAGAAGAATAAAAATACCAATATTTACTGCACATAAAAAAATTATAAAGGTGTGACATTCCATATGATGCTAGTGTTTTGCTGCAATTATCAGTTTATTAGGAACTGGACAATGTAGTCCTGTGGGTCTATGTGGGTATAATGTTAACAGTGTGAAAATTACACATTAAAGTTTTGTCCATAGTAATGCACCGACCAGGCATCAAATTATGATATAATAACATTATGTAGTAAATAACACTGATTATTTGTTAATTGTCAGTGCGTGGGAAATATTAGTTTAACAAGGGACAAAATGTGATGCCTAGACAACTGGGTTAAATGGCGACTCCACCCTCAGCTGGTGGAGCAGATCTGGGAGAAATTTTATCGAGCTCAAGTAGACTTGTTCAAGAGATATCACACTGTCCCCTCTGGTTCTACCATACACCCCCAGCCCCTTTAGAGCTGGATGCCATGGCACAGGCATGGCAGAGCCTGCGCCTGTATGCTTTTCCCCCTGTTGTGCTGCTTCTGGCGGTTCTGGAGAGAGTTCACCGGGACGGAATCTGTCTTCTCCTGGTAGCCCCACGATGGCCAGGCAGACCATGGTATGTGGTCCTGGTAGTCTTTCTCAAACACACTTCTCTCTCAGGCAGGGGGCACAATAGTTCACCCCTGCCAGAGCTGTGGAGACTGTGGTCCCTGAGGGGGTACAGCTACAAGCTTCCAGGCTCTCCACCAAGAGACCATTCTCCAATCTAGAGCTCCCTCCACAAGGAGGTTGTATGTCGCTAGATGGTGCCTGTTCAGTGTACTGCAACTGCCCGGTTGGTTCAGTGCTAAAACTGTGTTCCTCCTGGCCATTTCCTCTTTTAAGAGAGTAGGGGATCTTCAGGCCCTGTCTTTGGCCCCTCAACTCTGGAGTTCACTCCAGGCATGTCCAGTGCCTTCATGTACACTAGAACAGGGTTCGTTCCCAAGGTGCTCTCGGTTGTCCCATGACCTGTTATGCATTCTTTCCATATACTTCCACAGAACGAATCTGTGGAGAAAGTCAAAACTATTTTTCATCTGCTATGACCCTTCAAGGAGAGGCCTACATATGGCTACGTATGTAACCCTGGTTCCCTGAGAGAACGAGAAGCTGCATCTCCAGGCCATACTGCCAGCATCCATGCAGCGATTCCTTCCTTTTTCAGAAGCTAGCGCTGGTTTTACTCCATGTGCTTTTATAAATTCCTGGTCTTTCCAAAGCGTTGTTGATGCAGCGTCTCATTTCCTCAGGGAACCAACGTTACATACGTAACCTGGAGACGTTCCAATTTTGAGGAAAACTATGGTATGCTGTGTGGTTATTATTTTTTTTTTTAGATTTATTTGTTTTCAGCCCTTGTTGCATTATTGGTTTATTTTCCAATCTGCATCTATTTTTTTTTTATACATAAATATGTTTTTTTCTTCTCTGTTAGTTTTGTACAATATTCTCAGTCTTATTCTGTATGTCTTATGCCACAGCCTTGTTTCTCAGTATCATGTTTTTTTGTGTATGCAGGTTTGACACATGCTTGTGTTGTCGATGTTGATTACTGCATAGTCTGGTCGAACACCATCTGCCTGCGCTACATGGATCACAATTCTTCATCTTGTATGTCACACACACACTTGATACTATACTATATATAAGTCAGAGTTTATTGTATAAAATCATTTCAAAATAACTAAAAAAGTATTTTTTGTCACATGTACATTACAGCACAGTGAAATTCCTACTTCGTATATCCCAGTGATGTTTGGAAGCTGGGGTCAGAGCTAAAAGTCAGCCATAATACAGCCCCCCTGAAGCACAGAGAGTTAAAAGACTGACCATCTAAGCAGAAGCCCAATCTTTACCACCATGCTGCCAAAAGATAAAAGAAAACAAGAGATTAAAGAAAACTATTCTGTTTAATTGTACCTTTCAGTGTTAAGACCTGGAATGTAAATTTCAGGGTTATTGATCCAACACATCATGAGTCACCAATCTTCAGCAGTGTGGTTTATTTTAGCTGCAGCTCTGTTTCAAGAAACTGTGTCTAAATAAAGAACATTCACTCAGATACCGAGGTGAGTGAAAATACCTGTTTTACTTTCTGGAACACTGAACACTAATGTATTCATTTAGTGCTTCAGGTTATTCCTTTCTGTTCTTTATAATTGCTAATGGATCACCTAGTGTGCTGGAACATCTGCTTGCAGTCATCATGGGAGGTTCCAGTGGGAGTGAGTGTACCACTTTGGTTCCGCTGAGATGAAGTTGCACAGACACATGTCAGCATGTTTATTGTCACGCATGGCTTTGATCATGCACATGAAAAGCATAACGAGTTGTAATTAGTCAGTAAGTGTATGTTAGACCGTTTGCATTGGAATCCTCTACTGTACTGAAAATGCTAGGATGCAACTTGTACAGGAGATGGTTAAAAACAAAAAATTAAGTCTTTTTTAAAACACACTGTGTTTTAAATACTACATAACTCAATGGGACATGTCTGAATTTAGTCTTGTACCTTCTGGGAACAATGTAAGAGTATTAAAAACATAACCTGTAATTCATTTTATTTATTTATGGAATGTTCATGAAAAGTTGAAGTATTCCTGCCATGCTGTCTCACGTTGCCTGACTGCACACTCGGCATGCTAATTATGAATCCCTAATAGATTTATTCCGCCTTCCTGTTATAAGGACACACCCCGTCCCGCCCCATGCTTCTTCAGATGCTTGTGTTGTGTGCACAAAGTGATTAATGAATCTTTAACCGCCCGCCCTCTCTCTGCACAATGCAATGTTAACTTATTTTCTTCCAACTTCTCCCTCCTTCTCGCACAGTTCTCCAGGCGGCATTTTCCACAGCTCTTTACAATATATTTCGCTTCCTTTTAGGGAATCTCAGGCTATTATCTAGTAATGAAACCATATGAAACAGCACTCGATGAGAGTAGGATTCACACGGCTTTGTTGAAAAACCCAGTAGGTCAAGCTATTTTAGAAAATATTATAATGATTGACCCTGAATGTGTCCTCTCAGATTAAAAATCATGAGCTCCTCACTGGCATTATTATCAGTAAAGCTGTCCCACTTGTCTCATCCTCTTCTATCTCTCCTTCCTTTTCCTAAGTCTGCTTTGCTCTCTCATGCTCCTCTAAAGCCATCTCTCACCTTTCTACCCCACCATTACATAACCTCCTCACTCAAGCTTCACACTGTTTTTACCCTCCTGAGGCACTCTCACTCACTCCCCCCACTTCTCCCTCTATCTCCCCCCCCTCTCTCCCTCTCTGTTTCTGTCTCTCTCTCTCTCTCTCTCTCTCTCTCTCTCTCTCTCTCGCTCTCTCTCTCTCTCTCTCTCATCACTTTCATTCCTTCTCTTCTCCGATCGATACTCATCAAGTCTCCTCCGCTCTGAAACTTGTTCCCCTCTTTAACGGTGTATTATTAGTCAAACAGTAGTTACACAAGCAATCAGCAACCCCTAATTAAACCTTAGCTAACAAATCTCAGTTAGCACACCATTAACTTTTACACAAAGTAACCAGAGAATATTATGAAGCACTTAAGAATGGTGCTCAAAGGGTTAAATGACAACCACATACTGTTGTATATACCTGTATGTCACCTGTTGGATGAGAGCTGGCTCGATTCCTTATTTACTGTCTTTGCTATCTCATATACTGTGAGGTAAAGGGGAGTGCTTTGTGAATTTAATTGTCACATAAAGAAGGTAAAAGGATGCAAGTGCAGACTGTTTATTAAAGCGAGAACGTACAATACCACAACAATTACAATTCGTACAAAAGCGAATCGACTGGAATGTAGAATATGAATCATACTGGTACACATGGGCGACAATCAAAATAGTCAAGTTAAGTCAAATCAAGTTTTTTTATATAGCGCTTTTCACAACAGACATTGTCTCAAAACAGCTTTACAGAAATCAAGTCAAGGTGAATGGTATGCATTTATCCCTGATGAGCAGCCGTGGCGACTGTGGCAAGGAAAAACTTCCTTAGATGTAATGAAGAAGAAACCTTTAAAGGAACCAGACTCAAAAGGGGAACCCATCCTCATTTGGGTGACATCAAGAGTTTGATCATAAATCTTTCAACAATACAGAACACTGGAGAGTGAGAACTAACATGAGTACTGAAGTATAAGAATATAAGTAAATGTTCTTTCTACAGTGTGTGGTATAAAAGTAGGAGCTACTGACCTCAACATTTGTGATCATTACAGATCCAGCAAAAGCTTCTCCATGCCAGAGCCTTTAAACACTCCAGGAGGTCCAATGGCAAAACTCCACACATGTAGTGGGATCCAGTTGGCACTGGTACATCTCTAGATGTTCAGGATGTTTGCGCATCTACTTCTTTAAAGTCCATAATTTTTACGAGGTGGGACATTACTGGAGCTGGCCAAACCTCAGGAAGCCTCGGGATGGGGAGAGAAAGAGAAGCAGTGTAGAGCAATTAGCGTAGCTGCTGTTCATGATATTAAGAGCACAAGTTGATAATGTGCATGTGATCAATCACTTTGTATCAAAATACAAAGAGTGCAGTGAACAATGAGGCTTTATACAAGTGCTACTTATTTTCGAAAGTGAATCAGCTGCCCATTTGCGAACATGTGACATAGTTCAGTGAAGTGCAGAGACTAATGGGAAATATAGTTTGTGTCCATAACAAATGCTGGATAAAATTACTGCAAGTGAATATTTTCCCTTAGCAGGCAAATAAAATATAATAAATATTTTTTCAATATATTATTTGGCTGTAAGAATCATTCTAAAGCCTCTTCTCACAAATAGCTTATATAGGTGTCCTGTGGCCCAATGAGTAAATGTTAAGCAAATCATTATCTTATTAAAAACTGAACAGCCACAGCGGACATTTATTACTTGTATGTGTTGAAACTTTATCAAAAATTTATAAAACCTATCCTTCACCATAGTAAGTTGTCAATAATTTTCTTGCCTATGGCTTAGCCAGTTTTTTAGATGTCTTGAACAATTCAGATATAGTGACAGTGTTTGTACTGAATCGGTGTGAATCCAGTTGAGGAAGTTATTATGTACAGTACATTTTTGCTAGGAGTGCTAATTGCTGCCTGTTGTGTTAGTGTGAAATATCACCTTACATGTGGCATGTGAAATGTGTTCATCATGGAAACATTTGTATTCAAATAATTACTGTCTGCTAAGCTGAAACTCATGTTTTCTTTCGGGATTTATTCTGCGTAAAATGGCGGGTTTTTATAGGAGCTAAAAAGCTCCGGTTGATTGTAAGCAACCCTCTTTCAGGTTTAAAAACTCAAAGCATTGCAAGAGCATTTAGAAATCAGCATTTCCTTATAGTCCATGTTTACCTTTGTATTTTGTTAATTAGTATATTTGACACTAGCTGCATGTTGTAAATACAGAATAACCATTATGTTCTAGAGATAAAAAAAAATTACTTACTGGTCCAAATGGTTTGGGGGATTTTTAGAATTGGACTTCCCTTTCTGATGCAGCAGCAAAGTTTAAAAAAACACACTGGTGGAAGACTGTTTAACAAGGCAGATCCTTCCAACCTCTGCACTTTAAGAGACCTGTGAGAAAGTTATACTTACAGGAAAAAAGAACATGCAGAAAAAAAAAACAACGTCAGAGAAGGGTAAGCCAATTTGAGTCCAGGCACTTCAAACGTAGCAGTGACTGAAGTCAAAGGTTAATGAAAGGGCACTTTGGCACAAGGATGAAGACATGACAGGAGAATGAAAGAGTGGATTATCCAGCTCTGATATCAAAGAGTCCTTTAGCTCGCTGCCTCATCATCCACATCTCCCTCTTTCTCCACCTCACTCTGCACCATCAGCCTAATAATCCTGGGAGAAAATCAAAGACTTGAATATAGTAGAAAAGTGTAAACATTCTGGGTTCTTTCTTCACCCATTTTCTTTTGTCTACCTCCAATGTATCCTTTTACAATTACTGTTAATTATGCTCAGTAATCATACTAAAACTGTATGCAATTGACAGAATGGACAGCAATAGCACAAGGAATAGTTTCATGTTACTTTTAGTGTTTATCCAGCACAGCTCACATCTACGAAAAGAGTTCTCATGTGACAATAGAAAAGAAATCTAACCATTTAGTTAAAAAATTATTAAACTTTTTATTTAATTTTTTTTTTCCACAATAATCTATTTTTCTTACCAATAAATTGACTTATTTTGGGCCTTATTTTTATTTTTTTGCTAATTATTTGTAATTTATTTTCTTTAAAACTTTTTCCCTTTTCTTATACCCTCTCTTTGTTATTAACCATTAGTTATCATGCTAAAAACTCCATCCTGATGGTCTTGATTGGTTTTGTTTTCAAATTGCCCATGCCACATTAATGACCGCCATTAAACTGAAAATTTTACTCCATTACCCAGTATTGGAGTTAATGAGCAGCACCATAGGAGCAGCATGGGTAATGCAGTCTATCAGCTCAGTGTGATCTCTGCTCTGCACCTCACTGCCTTCAGCAGATGTGCTACGAGTCCATTGATCCTTTAATTAAAAATCTTGACTGCCTTCTGTCGTTCTGCACTCCAGTAACTTTGGATTAACTGGTAAATGCACTGTTGGTTCACATATACAGTCCAGTAAAAATGGGCATAGAGAAATCAGAGGTTATATATATTAATTTCAGCACAACACAGTAAATGGACCATATAATTATGTCATAGTGATGTGAGCAGAAACAGGACATGTCTGTTTTAATACATCGTTAAGAATTTAACTGTGAACAGACAAACTCCGGGCTGTTCATGTGCAACAGGTTCGGGACATTTCAGAGTTTCCTTATATAATTTGGTAAATTTTAAACCAATGATAATTAAATTGAATGCACATATTATCATTTGAACATTTATCGCATTTATTGTAGTTCCCTCAGCAGCATTCCACCATCCGTTTCTCTTTATGTCTTTCTTGTCTGAAGTATCTAAAACAACAAAAACTGCACCTTGTCAAGAGAAACCAGAAAGAAATCACAAAGTGTTAAGTCCCATAGCTGAAGAGTTGCAAAGTGCTGAGAGCCAAGACACCATTCGCAATTGTTATATAACTGCTTCCAGAAAACATCAGTGCATCAACAGATAGCTGTTTATTTGTTAAATAACATAATTGTTTAAATATTTATTATTAACCTAAGATTATCTAAAAACTATAACTGTTATACTCTAACAGTAAAGGTTTTAAAATGTAAATTACATGCAGCTGAATTGTATTTCCTCAACCGAAAAACAAAACAAAACAACAAGAACAAAAAAACATGATCACAGTCACATGTCACAACAAGCACATTGTGTACCTTGTTATTTATAAGCTTTTATAAAGTCACACTTTCAGAGCAATTGTTTAAATATTATAAGTTGAAATATTATATTAGAAGCAATTTGGGTTGACAGTGACTGAACAAAAGTAGGGAGTAAGGTTCTGAATTTAGACATGACTATTAAATGGCCATAACCCAATACTAATTCTATGTGGTAAGGAGATAGGGAGTAATTTTACTGGCTGATTGTCTTTGTCATATATTCTTGTGTTCCACAGTCTTTTCTCAGTCTACCTGTTTATAATTTTATCTTATATTTATGTTTCTGGTTACTCAGTCTTAGTATTTTGACTATTCAGGAAATTATCCAGTTTGTGGATTCATTACACAAAAAAACAACCAATAAAAACATATATAAAAAGCTGTCGGGTGAAGTCCTCTGGTGATAAGCTCGAACCTATTTATAGTGAGAAGACTAAGATGAGAGATCTTTTCATATTCATGTCTCAGCACAGTGTTAATAATGTTGATGCCTCCTCTGCTTTACACTTCAGCTGTGAACATCACTAATGTTACTGTAACTTTTCTCTCTCCATGTGCTAATCTTATCTCTTCTCTGCCAACTATAAACTTTTTTACATCATGTCCTTTATATGTGCATCTAAACTCACTGTGTACTGGTAGTACTCCGCTAATGCACTCTGATTTGTATGGCAAACGGGATGCGTAAAGTGTTATGTTCAGGTGGATGACTGTTTAAAAGACCTTTAGGAAGGAAAAAAAAATGTTTTATCTCCAGGGAATTAGAGAGAGAGAGAGAAAACGAACAGATAAAGAGAGCAAGGCAGCAAGTAAGATAGAGAAACACTGAGCACTTGTTCTGTGCAACCTTAATTAACTTCAAGGTTGAAAGTGTGAAATTTAATAAAGGGGACTTAAAAGATGTTAATATCCTGCCAATGTGCTGGCATGAATAAATTAAATTAAATAGAGGAATTCTGATGAGAATATGAAGCCTTTTCCTTCCTTTTTCTGCCCTATTTTGAAGAAAAAGCTATAGAAGAGAAGGTGGGATCAGGAACTCAAGTTCCTCAAACTATCATTTCGTTTGTGTGTATAAGTGCTATATTAGATGAATACTTGTAACTGCATTTAAAAACTCTGCCATTTACATGGATGAACTCAAGTGATGTGTATCACTGAAGGTACATCTGTCTGAATACTAATGCACCATATCATAATTTAATCCACACAATTCACCTGTAACTCAAGTCTTAACACAGGACTTATTAAATAAAAACACACATAAATATACTGGTGTTCTGACTGTATTACTACAAGTGCATGCACACCAACATATAAGATAATGTTTATTCATCTCTTGCATATTAAGATATTCTTTTTCTGTGCTTGGACATGCTATATATTGATTTGTAGATTTATTTTTAGATTAATATAAATGTTTCATAGCAAGCTTGCAAAAAGTGTGTGTATATATATATATATATATATATATATATGTATGAAACACAGTGCAACCACGGTACTCGGTTACATTCGATGACCCCTCGTGAGTAACAAAAAAATTGCGAGGTTATTGTCTTTTGCTTATTGTCCTTTTGATGGTTACTATTTCATGGGGAATTGAAACTGTACTGTACTGAAAACTCAACAAAAGTTTGGAATTACTCAAATGTTTTATTTATTACTTTAAATAAAAAAAATACAATAATAAAATGTTTTTTTCAAACATTTTAATGCAATTTATTTGTACAAACTCTGTTTTGAAATGTTACTCAGATGTTTCAAGGCACTCGCGAACTATCAGAAATTTCACTAATTACTCTTAGTCCAGTTCCAAATGAAAAATCAACGTTACACTGTATATATATATATTATATATACCTCCATGTGTACCTATATGACTTGACCTTAAGATTCATATGTTTTCAAGATTTAAACATTCAATTATACATTTAATCCACTGTTTGCTGTTATAAGAACCTCCACTTATCTTGAAATTCCTTTACTAGATTTTGATGTCAGAGGTTGAAAGCTGGCATCTCAAGCCAAGTCCAACCCATGTAAATCATATTTTTAAACGTGAAGGAAACATGCTATACTGCCACATCCAAAGACATTGTATGCCTCCAACTTTTTTCAACAAAAGTAACAGTTTGGGGTGAGATTAGAGAAAATGTTTTTTTCTTTTTCATTTTAAAGTGGGATGAGCTGTCAGATTTAATGATTACAGGGCAGAGTAGACCAATTAGATGTAACTGTGATGTAGTTGACACTGAGGTAAAGTTAAAAGCTAGAAACTGAATTCACAGATTGCTTGCATTTTCTTATGGGCATACTGGTAGGATTAAAAAAAAAATATTTATATATAATAATAATAATTAGGCCACACCCACATTGGGTTTTAATTTAAATACAAATACAAATAATTCAAGTATGATACAGCTACAGATACTGACACATGGATTTAAGTATTTGGACAGTGTCACATTTGTCACAATTTTTATCCTCTGTGTTCCACCACAGTTGGCTTGCAATGAAGCCATCCAGTTGTGTGTGAAGTCTAGACTTTTAGCCTATTTTTTTATATGAAGAACATTGCAAGAACAATTATTTATTTATGAATAATAGCCTGTTTTTACAAAGCTCCTTAAATTGTACAAGCACAAAAGTGTTTGCATATTTGTATTATAAACAGTCTGATGATCAGGTGTGTCCTTTTCCCTTGTAATTACATGACAAATTGAAAAGATAAAACATTTATTGTGGGAACTCTCATTAAGCGGAGGTCATCCAATAAAAAAATAAAAAATAATAAAAATAAATGTTAGAGAGATTTTAGGACAAAAAAAAAACTTAAGTGGTGGCTGAAATTACAAAACTGTAGTTACACAAATTGTATCTCTATCCAAATTCTTATAGACCTGACTGTATATATATTGCAAAGTAAAATAGAATTACCCACTGTGGATTTATAAAGATTTCCAATAG
The DNA here is from genome assembly GCA_024362625.1 of Silurus asotus. NCBI lineage: Eukaryota > Metazoa > Chordata > Actinopteri > Siluriformes > Siluridae > Silurus > Silurus asotus. Next base: position 5,309,492 of record MU574732.1, read on the forward strand.
CGTCACAAAATCCTACTGACCATGCAACTGACTTTATCCAATGCTTTCTTTTGTGCAGCATCTGCAAAAGCACATTTCTGCTTTTGAATAAACACACTTTAGCAAAGGATTATGTGCTGATGTTCAGCTCAACTTGTACACATGATCCTACCTTAGCTAGACTATATTACTTTTATTGATCATCTCTGTATATCATGTACTCTACTATTGGTGGATAATCTTTCTCAACAGATTGCTGAAAAGTCAGCACCTTCCTGATTATATCCCAATCTCACATTCCAATCAGAGACATACATTACAGCCAATAATCTAAAGCCAGACCGTGTCAGACTGCGTGCTGTTTGATTATTTTACCTGAATCTGAGACACCGTGTGATCATGATTGTAATGTTCACTTTAGAGGCACTCTCTAGAGCTTGAGTCATTGCAGTCTTCCTGACCCACTCCATGTTCCTTCACAGTGCTGCAAAAATCTTGGAAGAAAAAAAAAGCACATATCCTCCATCCTCATTTAATGAAGACTAATATGTTGTCTGTGTCAACTGGCAGCTGACCTTGCTGTTTGCATAGGTGTGTTAGGATAAATGAGTGGGGCCTTCATGTGAGGAGGTCAGAGATGCTTGTTACCAGCACTGGTAAATTTGTTTTGAAGCACAGATCAGGCAGGACTGCAGGAAATCTCAAAGGAACACACACACACAAAGATACACACTCACATACACACAGTGAGCTTGTATATCACTATTCGCTATATCAGTAACAATACAAAGTATTCCCAGTGGTCTCACAAGCAGTGTAATATCTGAGTGTGAAATTAGACTGAAGAAGGTGAAAATGCATACATAAACAAACTAACTATGTTAAGAAGAATCCCCATCTGGGACTGTTTTGTATTACATGTCAGCAGTAATTGAAAGCTGTAGATTTGGACATTAAATCTGTTTAAGTACAGCCCTGACCTGTTATTGTCTCTAAACTGGCATTAAGACACATTCTCTAGATCAATAGTCCAATCAGCTGGGGGTGGATCTATACCCAGGCAATCTATAGCATTCCAAGATGTGCTGGATGAGCTGAGTGTGATTAAGACACGGTTGGATCAGACAGCTGCTAACGCACATAACACAACTGGTAGTGAAGGGGGGTTGGGGGGGATGGTGACAACTCCAGATTATTTTTGTTGGAAGAAGACTGGAGGCGACATTAAAAAAACAACCAAAAAAAACGTTTTTAGTTGCATGTTTTTTTTTTGTTTTTTTTTATTTGATCAATTTTCATGTCAATTGAAATTTAATTTTTATGATGACGTGACCAGTCGAGAAACACAAATATGACAGAGATAGGTCTGCTTTTATTTAAAACAATGGTTTCCTTTTGTGGCAAAAACATGGTATTTTCATAAACATAGCTTTTTAAACTGATGTGAAAGTTGAAATGTAAAAGCATCCATTGGTGATCCCTTGAGCAAGAAGAACTTTAACTACTTTTACATGGCTGACTTTGTACAGTAATTTGTAGTAGACCTTCACTGTGGATGTACTGTAGAAAAAAGTACACACATGTAAAGTATGTGCAAATGACACAAAAACGTGTCTTTTTTTTAACTACTATGAGGGTAGTACCATACGCCACTTTGTACATCTTTGGACTTTGGACTAGTGTACATCATGCCATTTGAAATTTAAAAACCTTATTCTTTCTGCTATTAAAAAGGCCCTACCAGTGCATTTCAACTGGATTGAGGAGTGGGACATTGCAACTTCTTGCCTCTTTTTTTAGCCATCCTGTTGTCTGTTTTAGATTTGCTGGTGTGCTGTGGATCAATGTCCTGTTGCATGATACAAATTTGGCCAAGATTTAGCTGTGGGACAGATGGCCACACATTTGACTCTAGAATACTTTGGTATACAGACAAGTTCATGGTCATTTCAATGACGGCAAGGTGCCCATGACCTGTGGCTGCAAAACAAATCATCACCCCTCCACCACCGTACTTGACAGTACAATTGGTGTATGTGTTGATATGCTGTGTTTAGTTTTACCAAATGTGACACTGTATATTATGGCCAAACATTTCTGCTTTGGTCTCATCTATCTGAAAGAACATTGTTCCAGAACTTATTTATTTTATATTTTTGCACAGTCTGACTTTAGGGTAAATTTGCTGGGATATCCACTCATGGGAAGATTATCTAGTATATTAAAGGTTTACACATGTGTATTATCTTCACTCTCGAATAATGAGCTTTGTTTGGAAATTGTTTGAAAATGGCCTTATAAGCCTTTCCTGGTTGATGGGCAGCAACAATTGCTTCTCTAAGATCATTGCGGATGTCTTTCCTCCTTGGCATTGTGTTAAAACACACTTAAATGCTCTAGACCAGCAAACTACTAAAACTTTTATCAATGTGGTCACACTTGATCAATTAATCAAGGGCATTTGATTAGCAGCTGCTACTTATCCTGCTGCTCAGCCTCTTAATTCCTTTTTTAAGCAGAGTGTACTTAGCTATTTCACACATGAATTCTCCATTTTGGCTTGATTAAAAAAAAATATTAATAATGACTGTATTATGCCATATACTATTTTTCAGCAAAGGTTGTGTTTACCTCATTTTAAGACCTCAAAAGGGCCAGACGATTTTTAATATGTCATGATATGTAAAACCATAGTATTCAAAGCGATTATTTCTCTTTTACACAACTGTACACACAAACACTTTTTCACTGCTTTACACTCTTCAATAATTCCTGTCTGTCTCACTGCATTCGACCAGTCCTGCCTCCTTGCATTAAAGCAGCCTGTCTTACTGTCACTTGAGAGTTTTTTCTTTCACGACTGTCAGATCAAACACATGGTGCAAAAATTACATGCCAGACACTGATATCTTTCATTCTAATCAAGGAATTATGTCTTAAGTGAGTGGCCCAACACATACAATCTGTGGGGTTTGTGGTGGAATACTGAGTTTTGATGGTATCAGAAAGCTGGTAGGGATTAGTGGCACATCTCTGATTAGTTCCACAAGTGCTCAAGAGAAGACAGCAAGAGCCTCACATTACAGGGCTCTACAACAGTCAGCACACCGAAGCACCAAGGAGTCAAACATGACTGTTACACACAGAAAACCAAGCTAGGAGTTGAATAATGAATTTTTTTATGCTAGTGTTATCACATGAAACATGAAAAGATACATCTCCAGTGTTTGGTCTTAGTTAAGTATCATGTTTGGCAAATACTAAAATTACCTTGATTACATTATCTACTTTCATGCGTAGGAGGTTTTAAAACCATGTTTAAACTATGTTGCTGTTGTTGAGAATGCGTTTTTAATTAGTTTTCACAGATACGCATACATGTTGTATGCAGGTAGTTGGTGTGTGTGTGTGTGTGTGTGAGAGAGACTCTGATGCCACTGCTTGGAGTTGTGGCAGGCAGCCAGATGCACATAAGCTGATATGCACACATGATGAGCTGCGCAGGAGAGATGACAAAAGAGCGAGGGCAACGGGGACATGTCTCCATGGTAACAGGAGACAAGATGATGAGCATCTCCTCTTCCTCCCCACCACATGCCAAATCTGTCTGACTCTATGTCCCTCCTCATTAACCTCTGAGCTCGCTCTCTCTTTCTGTCTCGCTCTCATTATCACAGCCCAAACGACCCGGTCCAACCACACCTGTGACCCTGTGCAAAGCTTTCTCTTAGGCCTGAGGAGTAAATTTACATCACAGCTTTATTAAAATTAATGACAAAATAATGTCAAAGACATTAATGTGTGTATGTGAGCAATAATTTAAAGCTTTGTGCAACAAGCACGACAGTTTCTAAAAAGTGACGTGTGAGTTTATAAAGTAGGGGGTAGTGTAAGACATAGTAGGGGGGCAGATAGTTTCATCTTGTCATTTGGGCTGCATTTGTGGTGTATGCAAATATCAATGAATATAATGATGCATGTGTGTAACATACTGTAACTGAGCATATACATTGCTATTTAGAAAGCTGAGTCCTTGTCAAAGAAGCAAAAAAAATAAAAAATAAAAAAAAAATAAAAAAGATTTCTAAAAGCTTTATTTATTTATCCAATGTAAAATTATTATTTATATACAAATGTTAAAATTATTTGAACAGTCTTTAAATATTTTGTGTGTGTGTGTGTGTGTGTGTGTTTTTGTGTGTTTTTGTTTGTGTGTGTTCTAATATGTCCATGTTGTTATCTTGCCTGACAAAAGAATTAGGAAATAATTGACTAAAAGCTAATTTTTTGTGACTAGAATGTTACCTTATACATGCTAAAAATAATGGATCTATTTGTGCAAGGTCATGGGTTAAAGTCCCAGCAAGCTGTTACCAATAGGCCCTTCAGCAAGGCCCTAAGCCATAACTGCTCTGCTAGTGCTGTATCATGACTGACCCTCTGAAAAAAGAATGTAATTATACTGGAATATAATTATGTGACAAAAATAGCTTCTTTTTAAATACATTTTTAAACTTTTTTTTTCAAAGACAAAAACATGTCCAAAAAATGATTAATTATTTATCAAAGCACTGAAGCAGAGAGGTTTAAGGACCTTGCTCAAGGGCTAAACAATGGTAGTGCTGCTATTCAGAACTCAAGACCTAGGCCAGACCCCTAACCACTTTTTCATCAAGAATTCACTCAAATAAATTCATTCAAATGTATGATCATGTATAACACATTATGTTGAACATTTGAACAAACAACAACACAGAGACATGAAGAATTCACTTTCTGAACGAGAAGGCATCTATATCTCAGTCATGGCTCCACTAGATCTCTAACTTGGTAAGAAAGTGCAACAATCTTGTTTGGAATCCGATTTTTTTTCCTCTTCACCTTTCACATTAAGGAGGAGTAGGCAAGAATTAGAAGTAATGTTCTGCATCATTGCACACACAACTGTTATTGCAGAAATCCTCATTAGGGTTATTTTGAGCCCTGCTGGTGACTTGTGGGTGCTTCCAAATCTCATTTTCCATATGCCTAGTGCTATTAACTCCTCTGGTGCGCACAGTGGATACATTCTCAGCAGTGGTCTGTGGTTAAACAACTATTGTTAGCAAATAGGCATTGATAGGAAATCCACTCACCCAGTAAACAATTGTTTTCAGTCATCTGTCAGACTGCAGTTTCCTTAGATAAAAGCATCATGACAGGTCACATTGCCCCATTGCCAGCAAAATGTGAATCATTACTGTTAATAAGTCACAATAGCAATGTAACACCTATAGATCTAAACAAAAAGAAACGTAAAGGGTTGTATATGTTTCAGCTATTTTATGAAGCATTAAGCATGTCCATTAGAAAAAAAACATATATAACATTAAAGGTTGCTAGGCAACATGTTACTATATAAAGTCAACGATTGCAGACCCATACCTATATTGAGTTTTTTAATTAATTTTTTCTAGCAATGCAAGAAATAACTCTCTCACTCACTCACTCACTCACTCACTCACTCACTCACTCACTCACTCACTCACTCACTCACTCACTTTAGTAACTTCTTTGTTCGGGGTCGCAGTGACTCTAAAGCATGTCCCAGGAACACTGTTCTTGAGGAAAGAATACCCCCTGGAAAAGATGTTTAAACATTTCAGGGAACCACGGAGCAGTTTCCTTGGAAAAGAGATGGCAATGCTGCCCGCCAAGTAGGTTTTCTAACAGAAAAAAAAAATTAGAGCCACTAAACTGCTGACTGAACACAAATACCACAATAAAAGATAAAAAAAAAAAAAAAAAAAAAAAATTTGCATTTCTATTCACCTCCATTGCAGTGAAACCACTGGATGTTACCACTGTAAGTCACAAAATGTGTTAAATAAAGTAATTGTGCAATTAAAATGACACAAGATCTGAATTTAGGTACATTTTTACCTGGAAGGCTTCAGATGTATCTAGAGAATATTGCTATAACTGAAAAGATCTACAGTTCATCAGACATCCTTGGTCTAGACACTTTAAAAAAAAAAAAATCAGGAAACAGCCAATAATTTCAAAAGCCTTCAGCTTTGCTAAAATGCATATTGGAGACTCATTGGAACAAAACCAAAATTGATCTGTTTGGTCTTGGCACAAAGTGCTATGTTTGGCGGTAACCCAAGACTCATTATCAGCCTGAGAACTATATTCTCTCAGATAAGGATGGTCATGTTAGTATCATGGTGAGTTTAATCAGCAGTATCTGGTAAATAGGTCAAGGTGAAGGCAATAGAAATGGAGAGTAATCCTAGAAGAAAGGCTGTGTCAGTTGCAAAAGACTTAAGACTGGCCAACAATGCACTGAAGTGGTTCAAAACCAAGAATCTGAATGTGGTAGAATGGCCCTAGTCCTGAACTAGACAAGAGTTTTAATATAGCAGTTAAAGAATATTTCAAGTTCATTATTGTAGCACTACATGATAGTGGAAAAGTTCAAGGGGTGAATACTTATGCAAGAAGGCACTGTAAAGCTTCTGTAGTTCTGCAGGTGTGTGCATGTCACAAGGGGAGTCTTTTGACAAGTAGGCTAGCAGTATGAAAAACCTCATTATATCACAGCATCACCTATAGTCTGCTGAAAAGCCCCTGTGGCGTAGTAACATAAAGCTGTTAGAAGCCTCGCTGCTGGAGTGAGCACCTGGCATCTTAGATCACTGACACTACATTGAAAAAAATAAATAAATAAAACAAACAGTCTCACCCCAGGCAGTCTGTCTTAACTGCTGCTCAGTTATCATGACTGGTAAAATGGTTGTCATTTGATTTTGAACTTTGCAACAATTAATAAAGTTGTACTCTGCAAGGACAAGGCCAACTTCAAACAGTTCCCCATAGCAAGACTACCTAAACAAATATTGACATGGCACAGAAAAATCTCGAGCGCTAAATTATTCTTGCTAAATTATTGTTGCTAAATTATTTGTTGTTAAGACCATTACAAAATGTAATATTTTTGCCATTTTTTGCTTCCAAACGTTTGGAAAGACCAAGATTTTATTGGTTTTTAAAACACATGAATGCTCCTATTGTTTATACAGTATGCAACAAACTAGGTAAAAAGCAAATACACATAAGAATTGGACAGCGAATAACTAGAAGTAAGGTCTGTACAAATTTGACATCTTTGGCTCTAAAGAAAAACTTATATAAGTCCAAGAACAGGAGCGAAAGTGTTAGCAGACCGTCTCACACCCACAGTCGAACATGGAAGTGGAAGCTTAATGGGTTGGGGGTGTTCTGGAGCAGGGAATCATTCTGGACTCATTCTGGGTGAAAGGATTACTGAACATAACTTTCATTCCAATCTTTGACGCCATACAATTTTTTTGCGACTAATTTGAACCCACTTCACTATACAACCAGAAAATGCCCCAAAGCATACCTCCAAGCTCTGCAAGCATTATTTAGAGAGCAAACAGTCAGCTGGAGTGTTATCTGTCATGGCCTGCCCAATTATTGCACCTAAATCCTATTGAACTACTCTGGGATGAACTGGATCGCAAGGCCAAAAAGAAATACTAGCAACTAGCAAAGAACGCCTTCGGCATGTTTTAAAAAAGGCATCGCAAAATATTTCAGCTAAAAGTTAAAGATTTTTTTGGGATGTTTGGATGTCAATTGTGTGCAAAGCTATTCATTTTAAGGGAGGATTTTTAAATGAAAATAAAGTTTAATATTTGTACATTTGCATATTTGTACTTTTCTAGGTTTGTTTTGTTTCAAAATAAAAATCAAACCTCTCAACAAAGTTGTAGGCTGATTTATCTCAGTTTGTAAGCTTGCGTACCAGAGCAGATTTATTCATTGATAGAGACTCAAAGCACTTTTGTATGTTGCTCTGGACAAGGCGTCTGCTAAATGCCATAAATGTAAATGTAATTGTTTTTGTTGGGTCAAAGTAAATCTTTGTACCAATAAATGACCTGGTTTGTTACATATAAACAAAAGCAACCTGCATGTGTGTCTCAACAGGCAGTTTACATTCGAATTAATATACAAATAAAAGCCATGCTTTTCTAATTTGAAATAAATGTATCCGTTAACAGCCCACCACATTTTTTTATTTCTACACTGTAGATATCATGATGGCTAAAGTGAAAACAGTAAAAGAGCACTTTTAAATAGTACATGATGGTTACAAATGTAAAAAAAAAAAAAAAAAAGAAGAAATACAAAAATGTTTGGCCCCCACCAGGAAAAGCAGAAGGAGAATTATTTAAAATCATTTTCAGCCATGCGATCCTGCATAGCACAAGTGTCAATCATTCCAACAACATTTCTGTAGCATCTGTCTCCATTAACATCTTTTGTGCAAACTTTTTACCGAAAACCACTTTAATTATCCTGCACTTCCATAATCGCATGCAGAACTCATTCTCAACACCCTATACTCAGCGGCTCTTGTGTGTCTGATCTACAATAAAAAAGAAAAAAGAACGAAAAAAAGATTCCTACTCAGTATGCACTGAACATAGGCAAAGCTGGGTTTGGCAATTATATTGTAGAATGCGCAAAAGATTTCCATCACTAGTGACATATCTGTTTTTCTTTAAACAGCTATCTCTTAACCGTTTGAATTTCACCTATCTTGCAACATAATGGCTAGGCAATAGCAGGAAATACTTTTCCTTGTAAATATTGATTTTTCATGCTGGCAGTTAAATAAAATGATCTTCGAATCTGTTCATACTCACTGTGTAATGAACTATTTCTGACCCTAAAGCAAAAGTAATGTTGTCTTGGTAAATGCAGCCAGTAAGAATGTAGAGACACTCATTGCTTTTTCATTAGAGATGAACAAACTAGCATAAATACCTACTGGGAGGTTACATTCAATTGATTATACAGTAGTTTAAAGATATGAAGAAGCTTAAAGAAAATCTACTACACAGGCAAAAAAATCATACTTTTATGACTCAAGTGAGTAACATTACGCATTATGCATATTTTCTGATTTTCGATGTGTCTATCCTTCTGTTTGTCCATCTGTCCAGGATCCATGAATTAATGATTGAAGATGTGTTATTTGTATGTTAAGTGCTTGGTAGAAATTTAAAATATTAACTAATTTTGAAATTGATGGGCTCTTTTTTGCCAACAACTTCCTTCTTTTTTAAAGTTTATTGTAAAAAATGTTCAGGTGTACAAATTACTAGCTATTTGTTTTTAGCTGAGCCAGCTGGACTAGTTAACAAGGTCATTTGATGTTTTACATGTTAATGTTCTATTGAACTTGGAATTTGTTTACTGCACAAATTAATATAAGATAGCTTGCTAGCTAACAAAAAGTTTTCTTTTTATGTCCATGGCTAGCAGAGTCATTGTTAAACACTTACTGTGTATAGTTTATAAAATAGTCTGAGAGAAATAGTGCCACATTTTTTGTTTGCTGTTTGTGTGTCTGTGTATGTGTACATGCATCTTTTGTGTGCTGACCTAGAGATGTCAGAATGTGTAAACTGAACATTGTTTTTGTCATTAGATCTCTTTCGGAGTGTGTCTCGTTTTACCTATGTCCTTGTTATTTGGTTGTGCCAGATGCACTTTTTCCTCTTTTATTTTTTCTACATTTGCACTATTCAAGCTGCATTAGCTTTACCAGTTATATTTACTAATTTTAATTGTAATTGATTTCACTGGCTGATTCTTATGGTCTAACAAATGAATATGTATAATTTCTTTTGATTACCTTGTTAGCAACATTGTTAAGGTGACTAAAGTATAACATTTTACATAAATTCTATTGTGGAAAATGCCTTGAGCTGCTTGTAAAAGTGCCTTGAATGATTCAAGTACCCTGAATAAAGATCCAAAAAAGAAAACACCAAGCAGTACAATCTTAGTTGTTTGGGCTTTAAAGTGATAATGCTTTAGGTAATATTCTGGAGAGAGAGAGTATTTTATAGATTAGATAGTTTGGGTGTTTATTTGAAATGTGGAGGTTGCAGTGACAGCTATTATTTCTTTTGGCTAGTTGCATCCAATTAAAATAACTCTAGTCTATCAAAAACTGTCAAATTATGGTCATTAAAGAAGGCATTTGTGGCAGTTTTATATTTGTCAGAAAAATTACCTGGCTTTCAAAATGAAAGAGTGAAATGGAGATCTACTTGTCTGATTCTAGAATCAATTCTTGGAATGAAAATTTATAAAAATGAATATAAACTATATGATATGATATGATATGATATGATATGATACATGATGATATCATGATAATGTGATACATGATAGACTGTAAAAGTGTTATATCATGAAAAATGCTAGTTGTTCATATGTACTGCATTAGTTGAAGTGAGGCATGGTGGTGGACCAGATTGCATTTCAGCCTCATAGCTCCAGACTTCCAAATTTGAGCCTCAGCTTTAATTGCTGTCTGTGTTGAGTTCCATAAAATCTCACCTTGTTCAAGTGGATTGCCGTTGTTTTCTGTTCAATTAGAAAATATGCTGATAGAATGATTTTTTTATACTAAACTGTCCCTAGGTATAAATGTGTGTGTGAATGAATGTGTGTTGCACACTGGCTTCAACTTGACTGTACTCCAACCTCTCACCCAGTGTTATTTGGATAGACTCTAGATTCAAGTTAAGGTCTGCTTTAAATGTTATCTGTTGCAGATGCAGTAGGTGGACCTCACTGCTCTGCATATAAGACCCTCTGCATATGTTCACTTAGGTTTCTCCATAGTATACAAGCTGTGAAGGATTTTTTCTGCAAATACAACATGCATTTATGCAACTTTGTTTTTGTGGGTGTGTTTTTTTCATCATGAAGTGTTATTGGGCCTCCAGATGGTGCACATTGAACATAAAAATCTGCTTAAACAACCATTTACTCTCAGAATGTCTTTAAGTTCATGACTGTACAGTATGTACAACCTGCAACTATGAGGACAGGATTATCAACTGTTTGTGGTAAGTGGAAAGGGATGATGCATTACTGACCACACAGCAAATTCAACAGTGGTAAATATATAGTGTTAAAGCAATTCAGAGTAAAATGTTAAAATTGTAGTGTCAGATTTAGAGAATATAACACTATGAGTGTTAGAAGCTGGTTTGCCTGAATATGCCTAAGTGTCATCATTTAGTTCCAGGTATCCAACATTCTCCAGTGTTATTTGTGACATCTGGGATCTAAAGCAACGACATCACTGAAGAATTTTTCCAGACACCATTTTCTTCTGCCACAGAGAACAATAAAAAAAAGCCAGTTTGGTAGACATTTTACATTAAAATCATTATATCTTTTTGTTTTAAATATTTCAGAAACAGAGATACATTTTCGTTTAAATAGTTTATTTGTCTTTGTTCTTTGTCTATTTAAATATATGAGTAATGTGAAACTCTTCTGAAAATTGTTGCTGTTGGTTATAAAAGGGGAAAAAGCTTTTACTTGGTGAGTTACTTGGTGCCTATATATACTGTAGCAGAAAATCTACATTTTGCATTCAAATTGTGCGCCACTATTTAGATATTCTAAGCTAAAAACCAATAAAAAATATTGTCAAAATTAAAAATGTGTGTTACAGTCCAACCTGAACATAGTATTATGTGTGATTTGCATTTGTTTTTTATTGTGCTTGTATAATTATTGGGGAATTTGTTGAATAATGTTATTATAGACTAACTAATAAAACAGACAATGGTATCATTTATTGTAATAATTTCTGTCAATATAATTAACCAAAAAGTAGTTATGCGGTTGGGCCTAGACACAATGCAGTGCATCTGTTATTACAGCGGATATTAATTTTTCCCTAAAACTGTTGTAACTGCTTGCTTTTATTTATACTAATGAACAACTTGTTACAAGGGAGTTCCTGCTATTTGCTGATTATAAAGTCAAATGAAATTATGTCTCTGTCCTTGGTTAGGAACATTATAATGACAGCCAAAGTGGCTCCGGATTTTTGCATGGCAGTTGAAGACAATTTAGAGAATGACTAAACTTCAGTGTAAAAAAAAAAGATTGTATGCAGAATAGAAGAGCAGGTGATTCAACACAGAATAGGGAGCTGCCTTCGGCTTGATCAGTTCAATAAAGTACGTTGTAAAGAGTCCATATCCTTAATTAACAAGTGGGCCATCAGCACTTTACCGCATTGTGATTGACAAGATGCTCATCCAATGCCAGGCAACCACATCATTCGCAGATTTTGATGAAGTGTTTAAAGCGCACTTCTTTTTCAGTGTAAGCTATGTTGATGCCCTCAGCAACACATACACATTTCTAAAGACAACAGTTTATATACTCGATATTGACACCACTAAAGAAAGTCCAAAGGTGAAAGAATTAAGAGTTGATGTTATTGAAAACATGCATGATGTTTCAGTTGTTACACCTCATGATTTGAGGTATTTTAAGCCCTTTTAATGTTCAATCAATGATTTTATAATTGGCTTTAACAAGTTTTTGTAATATAACTGAAAAGCTTGATAGGACAGTTGCTGTGCTGTATGCCATCATAGGTACCTGCACACAAGGGACAGCCAATCAGCCAATCTTTCTCTCTACCTCTGTGATCACTGCCAGAATGTCTTGTACCTTCATTGCCTCTTAACATAATCCATTACAAAGCAGCCAAAGGGTGTGACAGGCTCCAGTGCCGAAGAAACTATACCTGATTATACAACTCAACATACTGAAACTAGAAATGTGAGAACCGTCTTGGCAATACACTGAAACTCTCATTGATTATCTTAATATTCAATTAAGGATCTGGTCTTCATTAAAAATTTAACAGAATTATTTTTATTCTTGAAATGCTTTTGGTTATCCAGAAACTCCAAAAGTTGTGTATCATAGTGTAAGGAAAAGTAACATTTTTTTAAAATTATGTCTTCAGGACAAAATAGTCCAGTGTTATGGCCTCAAGTTAACAGTAGCTACTTTTCTTCCTGAAGCTAAAAAGGTGTCGTCTGGCTATTACCGATTTTTGTTATTACTGTGTTGTGTGGCCAATTAGCCCAGTGCTACCTTTACTACAGGAGCTCAGTGTTTGGCCAAATTGAGAAGGTAATTTGAGGAGGTAATTTGCTCCTAAATCAAATTGGGGAGGTCAGGCCCTCCCACAGCTGCTGCAGCCATTAAAACCCATCTTAACTGGACACTACAGTGCCCTGCCAGACACATCTCCAACTGTCTCATAACTAGGCAACAATTAAACTTCATTTAACAATATCTGCAGTAGTGAAGCTGTTCTTTTGCTGAAGTGAAAAAAAAAGTGCTTTCAAATGCAGTTCTTAATATACTATATCCTTTAACAAATCACTTCTCTGTGGCAGAAACTGACAAAAAAAAAACCCACTTGTCTGGTTTAGTTAAGACTTAGACACTAGATTTGATCTGACAAATTTTACACATGCACACATTTTTCATGTTTATATTTAAGGAAAAATTTGTAATGTGCAGCAATTAATTAGAAAATACACTGTACCATTTTAGCTGGATTTTCTTTTATATTATGAATTGATATTAGCTAAATCAAACATAATTTCTCATTAATCAACTCAAAACATTACAGAACATTAAAGTGCTGCATTTTTCAAGAAGAAAAATCGGATTGAAAAAGACTGGAAATCATAGCATTCTGTATATACTACTGTCTGTCATTCCAGCCTTGTATACTGATTTGTTTATCTGCTGGGTTTGTGTTTACTGGGGCAAAAAAGAAGACTCACTTGACTTTTCTTTTGAATAACTGTAGCAAAGTAAAACACACCTAGCAAAAACAGTACAATAGGAACAATAGCATAGGGCATATACAGTATATAAATAATATAAATGTATGTATTATAAATTTATAAAAGCATATTTATGAAATTATACATGTAGGTACTGTATATAATATAAACAAAAGTTTGTTGAAACCTTAAAAAATAAAATTTGTACAGTATGTGCTTTTTAAACACACCATTCAACATTTAGTCCCCGTTTTGCTGTTATAATAACCTCCACTCTTCTGAGGAGATAAATTCCACTAGATTTTAGAGAGTGGTGTTCATTCAGCCTCAAGGGCGTTAGTAAAGTCAAGTACTGATGTAGGATAAGAGGCCATGGGTGCAATTAGCAATTCAGTTCATCCCAGTGATGGTTACTTGGGTTGAGTTCAGTGATACACTGCAGCAGGCCACTCAATCACATTTGATTTATATTTTAAATGAAGTGCCCAAAAGCATTGTCAAGTCGGGTGCCAATATTTTTTTTTCCATATAGTGTATGTAGACATGTTTGACTTTTGCAACAGGTTTAGTGGTACCATTTCTGTACCTCAGTAAAAGTGCAAACGCTTACTCAGGAAAAAAAAGTAAAAGAAGTCATTTAGTCCATTTAACTGAACAAAAAATCAAACAATTCTTACTCCAGGTTGTGTTATGGTTGTGTTCTTAATTATTGCAATTTATGCATTCACATCAAAATAGCATAGAACAGGTTTTTCTAAAATGTAATGGAGTTTTAATTGCAGGTTCATGCATTAAAATGTAGTAAAGTAAAAACCATAAAAAAATATACTGTACTGTACTGTTACTGTACATCACTACTGGTCATTTGTAAATCTCTGCAAAAAGCAATATAAAATAGGCTTTAAAGTTGAATGCTAACATTGATCTTGTGTCTACATTAAAAAAAACCTACAGCTGTGCTGGTTATGTCAAAACCTATATCTATTGTGTTTAGTGTTAACATCTGAAAAAAATCCTCTTCTAAAATGTCTAAACTTTACCTCCACATACACAAAAGACACAAGGGTAATTTGACATGTTGCTTTCCCTGGTGACTGCTTTAGAGATGTCAGAATTACAGGGTCCCTTGATACACTCCTTATTTCATGCTTACTGGAGGTTGGTTTGATAGCCTGCTGTTTGTCTAATTAATTAATTTATTTCTACTCATTATGAGCCAGTGAAAGCCCTTAATGTATTATTTGTATATTTACAAGCATAAAATCTGCCATTTCACACTTTCTTTCTGCTACTGAATATATCCTTCTTGTTATAATCAGTGACAGGATCCATCCTTGGACACTGACCAATGATGACAATTAATGAATTTGTTATGTGGCATTTTAGACACAAAACAGCCCATTGATGACATTAGAGTGAATAAGCAGGGGCATGATACAAATCTATACAAATGTTCACTGGTTAAAGAGTGACACATCACTTGGCTCTATCTCTGTCTTCCTGTGTTAATAAAAAGCTGACTAAGGAGCACTTATGCTGTAGGGATTACAAGGTCCTTCCACAGGAAAGTGGGGACTGTGATCAAACTGTATTAGTTTCACTTTAGGAAGAAAAAGCAGCAGTATCAGTAGTATCCCACACTATGTCTAAGTACTTTTCCACCTGTATTTGTAGCTACACTACACTATACAAAAGGCTTATAGAAAAATAGCTGTAAAGCAAATATTCCTTTAAAATGAAGTGATGTATTTATTTATTTAAGTATGTATTTATTTGTTTATTTGTTCAATTTTTTCAAAAGAGTGTAAACAGCACTAAACTATTAAATAGAATATTTGGCGAGACAGCTATTTCAGAAAAAAAAAAATCCTTGATAGAAAAAATGTATATAGATTTTGAGTATTTATTATTATATTTGCAACATTTCTCACACTTAGTCTACAAATTCCATAACGGTTAAAAATAAATGAACGATAGAGTTTGAGGGGGGTGTGGCTGGTGGTTCTCTGACAAATATAACATAAAGTTACATGTTTTTGTGATTTTGTTTTTGTATTTTGTTGCATCACTAGACCAGGAGTGACATTAACACCTGTGACCTGTTATTGTTGAGTTGATTCAGACATGCTGAGTGATACACAGAGCAAGTGCTGAACATTAGTCAATGAATGCAATGCTGTCTGCTATGCTGAATTCCATCATTTCACAATTCTCAATTGAGCCCGTCCTATCTTGACAAATAGACTGAATAAACTGTCATAGAGGATAAAACTCAATCTGCTGGCTTTTCAGGCCCACCCAAGTGGATGTTCTGCTTGTCTGACTGGTGAGTGTTGGGCTTAAATTTGTTCCTTTTCTAAAATATATTCTACATGACTGTTCAGTTATTTTTTCTTTTATTTTCACATTTGAATAGTACAGGTTGAGCATTTGGTGAGTGTACAGCCATTAAATGTGTGCAGATATTTAATAATTAGCAATTATTTTCTTTATAAAAATGTTTTTAGGGCATTCCGTTCTCTCTCATGCTCTCGCTAATTTTTTTCTCTTACTCTGTGTGTGTTCATCTACATACACATGTATGAGTTACAGTGGTTGAGATGGGCATAGAACTTAATAAAAAAGGAGTTTTTCAGACACCTTAATGGATGAAACATTGCCTCTTGTCCCATATTAACACTCAAAGCAGAGCAGCCTGGCATTTCAATTTCCAAAGTCCAAACTATTTTAAGGGGCTTTGTGTATGTATGTGTGTGCATGTGCATGTGCATGTGCGCACATGTGTGTGTGTGGACATCACCGCAGACAAGTGTTTGCAGAAGGTTCTGTCTACAGAGAGGGGCTGGTGAGAAATTCAGACTCTTACATAGGCTGTTAAAAAGCTGGAGTTAAACCACTTGAATACATCCAGCTTTGTACTGTACACTCAAATTTGTGACATGAAAAATATCATTTAAAACCTTTGAAACAAAAAAGAAACTGCTTGAAAAAGAGACATGCACTGCAAGAAAAATTCGTAACACCTTAAGATTGGCTTTCCTTTTGTAAATTCCTCTCTTTAGGGAAAACACAGCTGTTCTGCTTCTGTTGTATTTGATGTATGAGCTTTTGAAAAGAGAGTCACAGTGTAGAACAATGACAGATAATGAAGCATGGAATAGTTCCTAATGTTAATGTTGTGTCTATGTGGCTAATAAAGAAAAATGGACCATTTTGGATTTTTTTTTCTTTTATTTACATTGAAATACTTTGTAAAATTATAGCTACCAAAATACTGGGTAACTGTATCACAGAATTTATTTCTAATGTGCAAACAAAAACATTGTTTCTAATTTTCCAAACAAATGCAGTACAGCATATTTGGTGGACGTTCTGAGTTTCTAAAATTTGATTTAATTGCCTTTTGTTTTTCATTTAAAGATGTAACACAAATCCACTATCTGCATCTTTAACTTTTTAGGTACTGCACCCTACTATCAAGTCTTCGTAAAACATGAACCAAATACACATTTTTTATTTTTTTTTTTACAGTAATAACACTAATTGTGTTAATACTTAATCATTTTTATATTTATTTTTTATTTGATTTATTTATGGTTAATAACAGTTACAAGGTATTTATTTTGTCTATGAGAAAGGCAGTTTGTGAAAAAAGTGAAGATTGTATTCCCAGGTGGTCTCCTTTTAAAATACTAACCGATTCTGGTTAGTTTACTTGATCAGACATGATCAGTTGTCTTAAGAATATGACTGCAAGCAAGTGCTGACTCCTATACTTGCCAATTTTAAGATAGACAGACAGACAGACAGACAGACAGACAGACAGACAGACAGACAGACAGACTTTGTACTTTCCAAATGCATATTACATAGATAGATAGATAGATAGATAGATAGATAGATAGATAGATAGATAGATAGATAGATAGATAGATAGATCCTTGATAGAAAAATGTATAGAGATTTTGAGTATTTCTTAATATATTTGCAAAATCTCTCACACTTAGTCTACAAATTCCATAATGGTTAATAATAAATTAACTAGATAGATAGATAGATAGATAGATAGATAGATAGATAGATAGATAGATAGATAGATAGATAGATAGATAGAAAGAACCCTTTATCTGTTCATCAGAACAATGTATTTGTATATGGGTTACATTTTTACTTTTTTGCTTCTCTTGTACAGTAGTACAGTACAAGTATCTCTGATCAAACTGTGTTCTGCCTCTACCTCAGACAAGTGTAGTTTTGCAGCTCGCAGTTTGTGTGTGAAGCTGTGATAAAATGCTCCGCTGGGACATGTTTATGATGTATCACAAAATTTAATCACCAAGTTTTACCACGTGGCATGCAGATAAATACAGATGCAGAGAAGTAGTCAGGCTGATACTTAGTGACATCAAAATATGGGCCTCGATTGTTTAGAGATTAATTGTACAAGCATAAAAAAGAGCAGTGTAATGATAAGTGAGAATTCATGTTTAGGTATTTTAAAATGTATAAATCTTTATAAATTAATAGCAAGTGCTATGAAACAGTTAGAACTGTGGAACATTGAATAATATTGAAGTATTAATACAGTGGTTTCAGCACATCAGGCCAATAACAGTACACCAGCGTGGATATTTCAAAGACAGTGGATTTAATTTTGTATGACATACTGTATGGGTAATGTGAAATCTGCCATGTGAACCCAAAACTACCTAAAGGAGTTGATCTGATTTTGTTTGAACTGTGTTATTCCTGTGAGTGTAATTACAACTCCTGCTTGGGTGCACATTTTCTAGGATGTGAATGTTATAATACAACACAAGTGTACAAGGAATTGCTTCAGCTCAGTTATCTCTTCGTGTGATGAACATAGCCGCAAGTATTGTTCCCACTGCTGTGCAGAATAGTAAAAAACAAAATGGTGAGTTATTGCGTTTCTTAATGTGTGTTTATGATGTTGTAAGATGAACACATGAATCAAGTGAGGATGAACCCTGGACCATAGCTTTGGGGTGTGGACAAGGGATTGGATGGAAACAATTGCACTCTCTCTGTAAATGACCTCACAGATGCAAACTCATAAAAATGCAACTGGTCATGGTTATCAGAGGAATATTGTTGCCAAGAAGAGCTTTTCTTACGATTTCATTTATATAAAGAATCCAAAACATTACAATTCTTATTAGAGAATGGGTTACCATTTTAGTTCTCATTACTACGCTTGCTCTCCACTGGAAATAGTCGGTCTGCGCAATCAGCAGCGAGCGATACATTGGGAGGCCTGTTGGGAGCAAAACACTGATCGCAAAATGTCAAGAGGGAAAGTTTGGGTCTCTGCCCGCTTATAAAAGGGATAAATTCTCTATGAGTCAGTAATAAAGGAACGACTTTATCTCTACCATTTATGCTCACTTATCTATAATTCATACACCGGTGCTGACTTTTAGTGAGCAAGCTTATTAAAGCTCGTATCTCAGGCGCGTCATGAACAGCCCATTGGGGTAAAGGGGCGGAGCCTTTAAAACAGCTGTAAATCACATTCTCATTGGCCATGCTCGTGATGTGTAAATCAGCATTAATAGCCAAAGATAAACCTGCCATCGTGGCCAGAAGGTCACTGCATTCATAAAGCATTTCTTTAGGGAAATTTTATTTATTATTTGATTATTACAGCTGATAATGTGTTCATTCAGTTGAAGAAGTCAAAATGTACTAAAACTATATTTAGCAATCAAAAAACATAGAGATAGATAGAACACTTGTAAATGTAATAATTTATAAGACAATTTATATAGGCCAATTATTAAATATTACTATTCTTGGCTGACAGGATTGTAGCTCGTTTGTCTCAAGCTGAGACATGGTGTTGTCATTCTGAGATGCTTTTTTGCACACCATGATTGTAAAGAGTGGTTATTTGAGTAACCTTTCTGTCAGGCTAAATCAGTTCTGATATGCATTCTCATTTCAGTCACTTTTGTATGCAGTACATCACTGGACTGTATGCAGTAAATTACTGGCGACTTCCATTTTGAAGTTTGATGGGTAATTAAAGCTTGTCCTGTAGCTGCAGTATTGAATGCATCGTGTCACTGCTTCATGATTGGCTGATTGGATAATCACATAAACAAGCAGGTGTATGTGTTCCTATTATAACAGTGGATGACTACATTCTAAGTCAACTCCCACCTTAGCCAAATTACTATAGCAGTATAAATAAAACGGACATTATACTTAGTAGCTGACCTGTAAATTCCCATGGCAGGAAGATCTGGTTTAAAGCATAAGCCCTTCTGGTGTTTTCTGCCAATCATTTAATATTTATTTAAGTTTTTTCCCCGTTGACTCAAAAATGTGCCTCGCTTTATCTTACACATCAATTATAATGTAAGCACAATCAATCACATTACAGCAAGGCAGCACATTGATTTTAATCCAAAATATATTGATATGAGGCAGACAGAGACAGGGTTATGAGAGATTGCTTCTAGGTGTAACACCCACACAGCAAGTGCAGCGTTTTTCTGTTGTACAAACAACAACCCTGACTAGACTTCTCTATGTTTATCCATTACAGTGCCAATTTCCAATTTCACCCAATGAGGCAATCATAAGTGCAGTTACAAAGTAGTCAGGCACAAATCACACACTACACACATTATTAAAAGCAACAGGTAATCTCCACCTGTCAACATGCATTCCCTTTATAGTTTAAATGCTATTTTGCCTTTTCTCCGGTAAGTTCTAGACTCCGTTTTTTCATGGCAGGCATTCCATTTGCTGCAAAATTTATCTTAATGTGTTCAAACATTCCTTGTCAGTTCACTTCATCAGTGAACATAAAGCCCTAATCAAATCTGAAAGCAACTCTAACTGTGTAAGCAAGTTGCTATTCATAAAACTGAAAGATGGAAAATGAGCTTTTTCTGTAATATATACACTATATTTTGCTGTATTTCCCAGTATGTGCTCCGCAGATGTTTTGGCCCAGTAGATAAATATTCATTTCTTTCAATATGAGAATAATTGAAAAGGAAATAAATATTTATGGTCACATGGGAATGTTCTTAATACAAGCTCCAACCACATTAGTTATATTTTCTTTTCAATAAGACTTTAATTTGGCTCAATGCCATTTCATAAAATAAAAAGAGAAGATTTTTGCTAGAGCAATCTGCTTTTATTTCTTCTAAAAGTGTTAGTAACATGCACAGACAAGCAATTTGAGATTCAGAAGGCATCCTATTTAGCGATAAAAATGAATGACAGGCATTTTTATTAATCAAAATGTTCAATTACTTCAGTGCATAGATGAGTAAACTTTTTTTTAACTTTTTTATTAGATATTAGCCTGAGTCACATGACTGTATCCAATTAGGTATAAGTTATATATTTGTACAGTATGTAGTATAACCAACAGTTTAGAAAATGTTTTAACTGACTTGACTTACTTTATGTGATTAAATGTGTCCTTGTGACACAATTCGTTATTTTTTATTTTTTTGCAAAGTATGTGATTCGGACTTTAGTATGTCTTGTCATTTGAAAATATTCAACAATGTTTTCATGTTGCTTAGACCAGTGCCAATCGAATCAGAGCACACATACAATCATGTAACGATTCACAATTATACATAGTGATATAGAGTCACAAGCAGCATTTGAATTAAGATTTTTTTCAGTTCAATTCTATGCAAATTAACCTGACAATAGTGTTCATGTCCAAAATGTATTTGGTTCTCCACTAGTATTTTTAATTCCTACCATTACTGTAGTGACCAATAAACAGGTGATGTGTGATGATAATAATAATAATAAAAAAATTATAATGATAAATACTGTCAAAATGGAAGCAAAACTTTTATCTTCACATATGATCTATTAAATGTGCACAGAAAATTAAGAAGAAAAATTGCAGCTTGTAGGAAATAAGCAGAGAATATTGATGCCTCTGGTGAGTGCATGTTATCAGTACTAAAAACATCTTATCTCATCGAACAGTTAGCTATCTTTTGCTAATTAGCTTAAAAGTGTGCTAAAACAAATTTGCGTTAGCTTTAGAAACAATTGCACTTTGGCTGCTTCTGTCTAACCCAAGAGAGACAAACTAAGTTGAACACAAGTCACTTTCAACTTGTATGCTAGTATGAATATAGGGTAACTTGTCAAGCTAAAAATTACTATTGGTTGGAAAAAAGCTAAGCTACAGCTAAACCACTCATTTGAATGAGTAGCTCATTGCATCACAAGCTACTAGAAAAAAAAAAAAACTACACAGAAGCTATTTTGTTAATGTGACAAAAATCCATTGTGACAAATGAATTTTACTAAACAGGTACTTCATAGCAACTTGTTTTGCTTTTCTATTTACTGAATCAAACATACATTTGAGCAAACACTCAAAAGAGCACAAGAAGCAGTGAGGGCTTTCTTTCACTACTCTTGGTTCAGTGTGTTTACAGACATATCTATTTAGCAAGTTAATGTTAACAGACATTAAGCAAGCTACATTCAGAAAATTGCATACCTTTAATACATTTATAATAAACATAATTAGAAATTGTAAATAATATACAGTATGCCTGTCTAATCCTTGAAATTATAACCTTGTATGCACACACTGTGAGGTACAGATATCCAAAATGAGATATTTGATTTGATCAGGGAGTGATTTTTTTTTCTCAAGACTCTAACTGAACTTCTACAACTGCAACACAGGTTCCAATTTTAGTCAATCATGTGATTCAATCAGCTAACCTGCTCTAGGTTTTAGCTCAAAGCTCCACAATGTGTTATAGCAATTTAGTGGGGACGAAAAAATAAAAAAAAAGAAATCGCTCTGCCCTGACACATGATTCATGTCGCTTTTTTGTTGAGATTGTTGGCTACTAAATCATTGATGAATGCGCAAGTGGTGGCTTTGTGTGGAAAAGGCTGTGCAGTGAGGTAACCATGTTAACAGCATTCTGCTTCTTGAAAAATGATTGCTGCTAATGCACCATGACTGACAGCCATGTTCCTCCCTCTCATTGGAAGGTAATTACTCTCTGAAACACCATCCCCTTGTTCATCCTTTCAGCAGCTTTCAGGACTTCACTGAAATGTTAACTGTGCACTGAGTAAACTGACTTTGAAAATCATATTCTTTCCTCCTTTTTTTGGATTTTGCATTTTACTCAAACACCATCCACTGTCCGAAAATCGATTCCTTGCTTTAGAGATCTATTGCGCCAGCTTTACTTGTCTTCAAATTAAATTTAACCAGAAAGTCATTTCTGATCTTTACTTTTAATTAACCAGGAATCCATTCAGATTGTGGCTAGCATACTTTCTAAAGCAAAAAAAAAAACAGTATTTGATAAATGAATGTCACTGTTTTACAATGTAATAATTTTCACTATGAAATTCGATTTCTACTGAATGTATCTCCTTAATCAGAATGCACCATAAAAAAGCACATTCTAACTAAGATGTACACTCATAAAAAAAATTAAAAAAAATTAAACTAACAAGTACTGTACATAAAGCTCAGGAGTAGTTGTTTTTTCAAAATGTGGACACAGCTGCCATAACAACAACCTATCTTGATTACATTTATTATTATAATCAGTAGCAAATTTTAGTAATGATTTAGTTTTATTATTATGAGACAGACATTGAAACTATAACACCATTACCAGTCAAAACTAGCATCAGCTAGTATAGTATATTAGATACTATATTATCTCCCATAAATAAAATATATTTTTATGTATGGCTGTGTTTGAATATTAGCTAAATTGTATGAAATATTTTTGATTTGATATCATGTAAATCTTCTCTGAGGGAATGGGAAGCTGCGTTCACAACGCTTTGTCCATGCTCTGCATCACATGTATAATCAGTCCACTGAAAAGCGTAACGTCATCGACCACGTGAAGTTACAACCAGTAAGCTACAAAAGCACATGGAGTGAAACCAGCACTAGCTTCTGAAAGGGAAGGAAATGCTGCAGGGATGCAAGCAATGTGGAATGGAGACGCAGCATCTTGTTCCCTTGGGGAACAATAGTTACATACTCAACCTAGAGACGTCTCCCTTTAGGAACTTGAGCTGCATCAATTGAATGCTTTGGGAATCAGAGTCCAATAACACCAGACTGACCAGTCCCTGCCTAGTGTAGATGGGCACAGCCCATCTATATAGTGGAAAGCAAAGTAATGGAGAGTGTGTTAGGGAAGTAAAGAAAAGAGTGCATGCAGGGTGGAGTGGGTGGAGAAGAGTGGCAGAAGTGATTTGTGATAGAAGGGTATCTGCAAGAGTAAAAGGAAAGGTTTACAGGACTGTGGTGAGACCTGTGATGTTGTATGGTTTAGAGACGTTGAGTAAAGACAGGAGGTGGAGCTGGAGGTAGCAGAGCTGAAGATGTTGAGGAGTTGGGAGTGATGAGGATGGATAGAATTAGAAATGAGTTTATTAGAGGGACAACACATGTAGGACGTTTTGGAGACAAGGTGAGGGAGGCGAGATTAACATGGTTCGGACATGTTCAGAGGAGGGACATATCGGTAGAAGAATGCTGAGGATGGAGCCACCCAGAAGAAGAAAAAGAGGAAGACCAAGGAGGCGGTTTATGGATGTGGTAAAGGAAGACATGCAGGTAATTGGGTTGAAAGAGGCAGATGTAGAGGACAGAGGGGCTGTGACGACCCCTAATGGGAAAAGCCAAAAGAAGAATAAGAAGATATATATATAAATTATTGACATATTTGATTAATGACATTTATTGTCATTGCGTTTTTTTAATCTACCACTGGTGAATAATTTCCTGGCTATCACACACCACAGACATAGGCTAGCAAGGCAGAAGACAACAAGAAGTATGGGGCTAACTTGGATGAGACAGAGATGTAAACATGACTGAGAACAGAGACATTCCTGATCACGATTATCTTTTCTCTGCGTGTGTTCTACACTGTGGTTGAAAATTAACTAGGCAATATTTAATGGCTATTGAACTTGGCTACCTGAAAGTGGCTGCCCACCAACGTTCCCCATCCATCTTGACCCAGCTTGAGAGTGTTTGTCATGATACTTTGTACTTTCCAAATGCATAATAGATATTTTTATAGCTATGTCAGGAATACAATGTACAAAAAAATATAATGATTATGCTAATAAAATTGGATTGATGGAAATGTAAGTTTCCTCTAAGGAACTCAAGCTACATCAACAATGCTTTGGGAACGCTTCCATGTGAGCACGCTCTGAGTTACGTGTGTAATCTTTCCAACGGAATGGCGTCACAACCAGGAAGCTATAAGAACACATGGGTTTTTTCAGGAAACAAGTGGTAAGGTGTGGTTAAAAATGTAAAATATGTATAGCAAGCAATCCTTCCAGGTTGGTTGTATCGCTTGCTTGGAAGCAAAGCGTGTTCAGTCAGCTTTCAAGGGTTTGAGTCGGCTCTCATTGCTACAACATGCCCATGCAGACCCTCTGCTCTCGTAGGGAGCTCTTCAAGGAGGGCGCCCATGTTCCTCATAGTTCTGGAGAAGTTTATCGGGGTGTGCACACATCCACAGAACTGCCATGTGGAGAAAGTCGGACTGCACGCGCATCCTTTATTTTTAAAGACCTCCACCACTTGTGTTCTTATAATTTCCTGGTCGTGACGTCGCACTGTTCTGTTGGACAGATTACATGCGCGATTCAGACATATGGAACCCAGAGATGTTTTTCTCATCTGGTGTTTTTACTTTGTATAAAGTTTCTTCATCATTCCCTCTCTCTCACACACACATACACACACACACACACACACACACACACACACACAATC
>MU574732.1:5335042-5482542 GCA_024362625.1 Silurus asotus
ACTCTCTCTCTCTCTCTCTCTCTCTCTCTCTCTCTCTCTCTCTCTCTCTCTCTCACTCGCTCTCGCTCTCGCTCTCAATCATTCTCAAAATTACTGATTGCACTGTGCATTTCCCAGATGTACATCCCTGTAGGCAATAAATAGTGCATGTGTTTACAAGCATTTGTGTGTTTATAGTTATAGTTCATCAACTCTTTTTTCATTGAAATGAAGGACATTTGAGAAGGTCTGAATGTGAGTTTACTTACTGCTGGGGGGGAAGAGAACATGACTGCACTTATTAACTGTTACTAATACTGCTACAATGATACACATAGGACACATGCCTCAATCTAATATTACTTCTGCTTGAAGCTTCTCAACTTCTACTGGTCTAAAATATCGGCAAATTGAAACCTGAAGGACGTGGGGCGTTCAGCAATGTGTGTCCTTCGGCAGCGGATCTTTCAAGGACATCTATTGACAGAGTGTCCTCAACGAGTTGTGAGAATTCATGATGAGAGTTGAACTGTTGAATATGAGTTTCACAAAATGGCTTTAGGCGGTACTGCACTATTAATGGCTCTAAAATAAACACTTTGCAGAAGTGGTCCAAATTTCTCAATTTCCAACAAAATCATTCCTTCATTAGTGAACATTTTGTTTATGCCTCGATTAAGGCTTGATTTCACTCTGGAATAACAGTTCAGAGAGGTTAATTCTGTGCTGTGCAGTTTTGTTTATGAACTTAATGATGAGCAAACTAAAACACTGATGCTCAGAGTGGCACTGGAAAACATTCAGTGTTAATGCCCTATTAGCTTGAAAGAAAGTTTCATATTCCCTCAGCTAATTAACCATTATAGAAATATTTTGCCAGTCAATAATATAATCACTAGTCATGTGCTTGTCTTTCATATCCATTTATAAAAACAATGAGTATATACAGTAATCATAAATGTATGGAAGACAATGGCAGCACTGATCACCATTCAGGAACTCGAGCTGCATCTCAATGCTTTGGGAATGCCTTGCGTTGTCCACGCTCTATACCACGGGTGAAATCTGGCCAATAGGCAAGTCGTGACGTCATTGGCGAGCGACATCGTGACAACCAGTAGCGACATTAGCTTCTCCTTGTTCTGATTAGCGCTTTGTGTGTATTTTTGCAGTCATGAGCTTTCATGCAGGCAAAATTCTCAGTCTGCATATTCCTTATTGCCCGGCTTTAGTTCAGGGAGGATACACACAGCCGATGTGTTGTTTGCTTAGCTTAGGAGCATACTTTGTTGGCTTTTGAGGGAGTCAGCTATTAGCATTTTTAGCCATGTGGCTATGCGCTTGACTGCTGGCCGATCTCCCGTTCCCTGGGGAGAAAGCACTCGTTTGGCGGTTCCTTCTTCGGGTGTGTGTAACGCAGTGCTCCGTATTTCTTACTCGGAGGAAGGACATTTTTGGTGAGCGCTCTTTGCCGAGGCAGCGCAGCACCAAGGGTTGCGGGGCTTGCAGGCTGGCCTAGCACAAGGTTTGAAGATGGATGAGTCCTCTCCAGCCTCTCCTGCTGGGCCGAGCTCCCGTGTGATGAGGTGCTCCATATTTCTTCCTCTAAAAAGGGAGAATTGTCGGATGCTAGCAAGCCCATGACTATTCCCGACCTAAGCCCGTACCTTTGCCCTCGCGTTCACTGTGCGCAAATTTAGTAGGGTTCAGGGAATGGAGCTTTGGAAAGATGCCCAGGGGTAGACGCCGGCTGGCTATCTCTCCCCAGGTGATGCATCGCTGAAGGCTTCTGTATTGCCTACGAAAGCAACTTTGGCTATAGCATATAGCTACGTGGCAGGTCAGGACGGGGGTTGCCTCCACACGATGAGTGCGTTGCAGGCATACCAGGCTGACCTGCTATGTGAGATGGCGAGGATTCAGCTTTGGGGCTGAAGATTAATGAGTTACTAGGGCCACAGAAGGGCTTCTGTGGCTCACCCTTTATACAGAGATTCCATGCAGGGACAGGGCTTCCTTCCGAACGATTCGAATTCCCCTCCTGGCTTGTTTTGGTGACGCTGTAGGTAAGAGCGATCACCAAAGGGGTCAGGAGACCACAGTTTCACTTTACACCACACCACACTGAACATTTTTAATAACAATTACATCAACCACTTTGTGATTACTGTTTACTGTACATAAGCATACCTTTTATCCATAAGCATACCTTGTATATACACTTTTTCCTCATATATATCTTTTACATTTCTATTTCATATTTTACATAGTTTATACTTTGTATTTATCTGCCATCTTTTTTCCTTGTTTTATTTTTCTCCCCATCCTATTCGCCTCATGCCAGACAGCCGTATAAAGCATTTCACTGCATGTTGTACTCTGTATATATGTGCATGTGACAAGTGAAATTTGATTTGATTTGAGGTGTGCTTCAGAGCACAGCCCTCTCCAGCGGGTGTCTCCCTCCACCTCCGCCTTGGCTGCAGAGCATTGCTCCAGCCGCTCTGAGTGGGTCGGAGGCCACACCCTGGTTCCCTTGAGGGACTTTCTGACAGCCTGGGGAAGGCTGCCAGACATGTCTCAGTGGGCCCTACAGACTATAGAGAGGGGCTACTTGATTTTATTCGGGTCCTCTCCTCCACGGTTCAACGGGGTGTGTTCCACTGTGGTGGGATCCAAGCAGACTCTGGTCCTGGAACAGGAGGTGCGTGCTCTCCTGGGGAAAGGAGCCATCGAGGTGGTTTCCCACCCACTACAGCCAATACTTCGTTGTTCCTATATCATGTGTTGGTCCATATATCAAACACCAGGGGGTGTCTCCGTTCTCACTCCTTTATACAAGCTGGCACAACAAATCCTCCTGTGGGAGGATTACACAAACCCTCCTCTCACTGAGAGCTGTTTATGTGAATTAGGCAGCAGATGCCCTTTCTAGACAAGGGCCGAGGCATGGGGGATTGAGACTCTGCCCCTAGGTGGTGGAGCAGATATGGCAGAGGTTTTACAGAGCCCAGGTTGATCTGTTTGCCACTCAGGAGACTTTGTACTTTCCCCTCTGGTTCTCCCTCTCTCACCCAGCCCCGTTAGGGCAGGATAACATGTTGCAGACGTGGCCAAAGCTACGTCTGTATGCCTTACCCCCAAACGCGCTGCTCTTGGGAGTTCTGAAGAGAGTTCGCAATTCATAGCAGCTGGTCTCTCTGCTAGGGTAGTGGAGACCATCCTCCATTCCAGAGCTCCCTCCACGAGAAGGTTGTATGCCACGAGGTTGGGGTGTTCACTACGTGGTGTAAGCACCAATGAATAGACCCAGTTAACTGCCCGGTTGGTTGAGTTCTTGAGTTCATGCAGGAACAGTTTGCCACAGGGTTGACTCCTTCAACTCTGAAGGTTTACGTGTCTGCTGTCATAGCTTATGTTACCCCACCTGCGGAGCAATCACTGTGTAGGCACCCTCTGGTGACACTTTTCCCCAGGACGGAGGCTGAGGCCTGGGACGTGACCCAGAGTGCCTGTCTGGGACTTGGTCATTGTGTTGCCGGCTTTATCTGAGCCCCCATTAGGGCCCCTGGCCGAAGTGGCCCTTTGGTACCTGTCTGACCGCTTTCTCCATGGCCACTTCCTCCCTGAAGTTGATCGGGGCCCTGCAGGCTCTGTCCGTGGCCCCTTCCCACCTGGAGTTTGCCTCTGGCATGGCCAGTGCGTGTCTTTACCCGAAACCTGGGTATGTGCCTACAGATCCCTCATTACCCGTCATGCTGCAAGCACTCTGCCTTCCTCCATTCCTAGCCCCCGACCAGGAGAAGCAGAACCATAATTGGACACTCGTTTCCAAAGAGTTGTGATGCAGATTGAGTTCCTGAATAGGGATCGTCTTTAGGTTACATATTTCACCCGAGTTCCCCAAGGAAACGAGACGCTGCATCCCTGGGCTACACTCCCTGCATCCCTGGATTGCTTACCTTCTCTCTTTTGCAGAAGCTAATGTCACTACCACCACACAGCCATTTTGTAGCACCTGGTTGTCACGACAATGTGTGAAAACCTTCTCATGACTTTATTTTGTTTGGGTATTTTAAGATTTTATCAAAATTAAAATGATTCTTTGGTACTCTGCAAGTCTTTATCTTATTACAAATTTAAGTTCACGCTAGGAAATGTTACAAAGAGCATATATATGCTACAGACATACTTTGCAAAAACTCCCTAAAAAGTGCTTACATGGATTTTCTGCTAGTAGGCACTATAGCAAGATAATTTGGCCAGTTCTGTAATGATAAAAGTTGTGCATTAGACTCATAAGATATTAACCAAACCAGAAGTGCTAAAATGACTTCAGAAATTAGCTGCTCTGTTGTTTAAAAACACAATACTTTTTTTTTTTTTTTAGATCTCCGTAAAGTGAAACTGTGTTAATAAAATATTCATTTAAATTGTGCAATATAGCTCATTCGTTTGACTGTTTGAATTACACATTCTATCACTTCTAGAGCAGATGTAAACAGGCTCTGCTGCATTGTGGAGAGTGTGCTGTAGATTTATTAGTATAATAAAGCTACCTTCGATTCTTAAAACAATCAAATTAACGCTTTCTTAAGCATATACATGTTATACATAATGCAAATATTAAAACAAATGTGTACAAATCCTGCATCACATTTTTATAGGACAGATCAAAACTCTAAAGTTACTGTTGTGTTTAATCCAGGACTATAAAGTTGAATGTTTTAAATAAAATGGCTTACATGACTAAAAATGCATAATCATTTTCTCATTCTACAAGTAAAAAATTGATTTGTCAAATGTATCCAGGGAGAGCATGTTACAAAAGTTACATTTATTTAGCTTAGTTAATTTTCTTCATTTGTTTTAAAAAATATATTCTGGATTCATGTGGACAGAACCTCAAGGTATACTAACCTCCTTCTATTTTTCCAGTCCCTGAAAGGACATTATCCCCACAAAATGTTGCTTCCATCACCATGCTTTGCACTTGTAATCTCATCACATGTCTGCAAGAACAACCAGGGCTAAGCTTTCTCCATCTGAGCCGTGAGTATACATGTTCTATAACTCATGTCTTTAAATATCATATATCATATTTATGTAATATAATCCCAATTACTTCAGCTAGGTTGCACACAAAAAAATGGGTGAATATTTTTACAATGGACTGTAAGTTACTCATTATCAAAAAATAATATCAGTATGTTTTTGTCTGAAGCAGGTGATTAAGGGGTTAAAATCGGTAAGTGAGGAAAATGAAATCTGGATGTGTGAGTACAATTGTTGGTATTGACCTTGCCTCTGGCAGTAAATAATGACAATCAATAGAGTAACATTACATCAGTCACCAGTATGCACCACCAATGCCAGAGGCTGATGTTTTAAACACACACACACGCACACACACACACACACACACACACACACACACACACACTAAATGATATTCACTGATGTGAATATCTTTAAATAACGCTCCACTAGGATCAGCTACTGAATGTTTTATTGTAACCTTAGTGTGTACTGTATATGTGTGTGTCTATGTGTGGAGAGTATAGTGTTTGCTTTCTAAAAAGTATTGTTGTTGTTTTTTTTGTTTTTGTTTTTTGCTGTGAGTAAGGCACTTGCACATCAGTTATTGTTGCCATCACATTGATCCATGGTCAATGATTCAGACCAGTTACTGTCTGTGGGGTTTACTATGCAGTGGTTCGCTCCTGATTCCCCAGTTCTCCTCCAACTAATCCAATATTAAAGTACCACCTTAATGGATTGGTGTGCTCCAATGTGCTCATTTTGGTTTCAATCATAGAATTACACATTACATTGCACATTACTCCTGGAGCAAAATCTAAATAAGTCCTGCTGCCTTGTGGAGAGTGTAATGGAGTTTAATTAGTATAATAAAGCTACCTTTTATTATCTACGATTAAATGAAAATTTTATTGAATATGTACACATTATATAATATCATCATTACAAACAAAAGTGTAATGATCCTTTAATTTTGATAACTTTTCATTTGAAATGATTAAATAATTTGTCCCTGTCACTCTCTGGACTCAACAATTCTCTTTTTTTCTCTCAACCAATGTGAACATAGTTACTGTAATATAGTGAAATAATCATGAACACACCATGCTGGCAGCTGACAAGTTTTGCTACTTGATGTCTTACAAAACGAAGACCTAGTTCAATTGGATATAAGCACTATAAAAGTTAAATGGAATGTTTTCTTCCACAGTCTTCCCATAAATAAACAGTGTAGAGAACATGTGCATTTTAACCAGATTATTTCAATGTAATCACTTTATGCTTGAGAAATATATTTGTGCCACAACATCCCCGTTGGCTGAATATGAAATAAAGGGGCTCATCTGAAGTAAGCTCAATATGTTGAATGTGAAATTGAGCATCACAAGACACTCAAAAAACTGCTCTTTCTAGCGGCATTACTGAAGCTAAAAAACATGCAATGTAGCTTGTGAAAGGAGAAGGAAGCACAGCAGGGATGCAGGGAGTGTGGCTTGGAGATGCAGCGTCTCGTCCCTTCAGGGAACTAAGGTTACATACGTTACCTAGAGATGTGCCCTTTTAGGAACTCGAGTGTTGTGTTCTCTTACTATTGCTAATTACTAATTGCTATTACAATTTTGTTCACTAGGTGGTATATGCATTTGTAGTGCCTTTCTCCAATGACGGGACAAACACACACACCAGAGAGACGAACGTCAGGAAAATCACATTGGGTCTTTATTTGTTGTGTACAGAAGTGCAATTTTGTTTCAGACTGTGAATTAGTCCATAATGCCGTGTTCGCCGGAGCTTCCGACGTAGCACCACTCCAAATACTTGTTGTTCACGGCCACAGCCCCTCCTAGGACATCTGAATCCCAAACCTGTCTGGGCGGGTGGGTGCTCGGTGTCCATGGCACGTAGAGACCTTTAGAGACTTTTTGGAAGAGGGTTGGCATATTGGCTGCGATAACTTGTGCTGCTCTCACCGCTGTCGCTGCTTCCTGTTGAGAAAAAGAGAAACAAACTATTCATTAGTTGGGAGCCAAACATTCCTTCCCCTATGCTCCTTTGTGGCTCCTTTTATATTTCTCCTTCTCCTTGATGAGCATGGAGAGTTGACCTTCTCCTTATGAGCTTCCAGCCGTGCCTCGTTATGCTTCTTCACCCCGCTGCCTTGTGCTCTGCAGTTTTCCACAACACGGGTGATGATATGGCGCTGTCCATTCAGCACCCACCTGGCTGTCGTGTTCGGAGCGCTTGCCTGGTTTTGTGACTGAGATGATGACTGTGATGCCGACGTCACATTACCCGCCCCCTGACCTCCGAACCTACTGACAGCAAAGATTGAGCCCAGAGACCGTGCCTTCGTGAGAGAGCGTCTGCATTGCCATTCATGCTTCCAGCCCAGTGCCGTACCTGGAACGAGAAGTCCTGTTTCGACAAAAAACCAGCGGGTTAGTCTGCATTTGAATTTTTAGCTCTCACCGTCCATTGCAGAGGTGCATGGTCCGTCAATAGGGTGAATTGTCGGCCCTCTAAGTAGTAGCACAGTTCTTCAACCGACCACTTGATGGCCAGGGCTTCTCGCTCCACCACAGCGTACCTTTGTTCCACTGGTGTCAGTTTCCTGAGGACGTACATCACCGTGTGTTCCTCCTCATCGAAGCTTTGTGAGAGGACAACTCCCAGACCGGTCTCCGACGCGTCTGTGTGGACCACGAACAGCAAACTGAAGTTGGGGTTTCGCAGCACCCGCTCGCTGGTTAATGCCTTCTTCAGCGCCTGAAATGCCTGCTCCACCCTCTCCGACCACTGGACCTGATCAGGCTGTCCCTTCTTTGTAAGATCTGAGAGGGGGGATGCTATGGAGGAGAAGTTAGGCACAAGCCTCCTATAATAGCTTGCCAACCCTAAGAAAGCACGTACCTATTTCTTCGATGTGGGACGGGGATATGCCTTTACCATGAATCTTTCTTCCTAAAATTTGTATTTATTCAACCAAAGTGTACATCTATGACTGCCGTTCTAGACAAATGAAATAATTGACAAATGTGTGTGTCATGGCGCTAGGTGCAACTAATGCAATTGTATTGATTTCCTGTCATGTTTCATTTACATTGCAATGCATGTTTTGTCCTGATTTAAGTTTTGTTCCGACCCCTTTTTCAACATTTATTACCCCTTTTGTGTTATAATTGCATAGACATGTTTTATATTAGGTTTACATTTTTGATGTATGCAAGTTCTTTTCTGGCCTTATCTCTTTGCAAAGTCGATGTTTGTCATTATATCTGTCTTTGTATGGAAGGATTTCCATTCAGTTGTATTTCCACGCTTCACAACTAGAGGCAGACATACAGTTTACCACACATGAAGTTACCTTTGACATCACATTGCACCGTTCTCCATCAAGAGTATAAAAGGCCAGAACACTGAGCAGCAGTCGCCATTCGACATTGTGCGACCTACCGAACAGCAGGTCATTCAGCAGTGGACATTCGACATCACGCAACCTATCAAACAACAGCTAACAATTGACAGAAAGAATCACACACGATCAATTCTAAACCCAGTAGTTTGAGTGTTCTAAATCCTGTACCGTGTTTTTACTGACACGCTAGGGTGAGTACAATCTCCAGATCAGTGCACACCAGATAATAAACCTTCCTTACAATTGGTCCTTTGAGCTAGATAGGAAAACTTCCTAACACTCTTTTCTTTTTTTCTGTTTATATTCTCATTTTCTTTTAAATAAATTATCATTCTCTAAAACACTGTGAATATTAAAAAGTTTTTTCTTTCAAAATCACCATATTGATTTCATGTACTTCATGTTTAGAAACGTTTCCAGGTTATGTATGTAGCCATGGTTCCCAAAGGGAACAAAACACTTCGTCAAAAAATGCTTTGGAATTGTTTCTGCATTGTCTATACCAGAAAGCCATGAAAGCACATGGAGTAAAACCGGTGCTAGCTTCTTGAAAAGTAAAAGAAGCACTGTAGGGATGCAGGCAGTGTGGCACAGCATCCCATTCCCTCTGGAAACCATGGTTACATTCAAAACCTGGAGACATTCCCCTTCAGGAACTCGAGCTGCATAAAAACACATTGGGAAGGAGAGTCTAATCATGGCTAGTGTGGAAGTACACAGCTAAAATGAAGGAGAGAGGGGCCAGAAGTGGCACTAAGGTTGAGGCTATAAAATCTGACAAAGTTCACCAGGGTGGACCAGCCCGCAGCATTGAACATGTTATGGAGGGAAACTTCAAAGGACAAGGCCTTAGATGCAGCCACACTCGGAGTAGAGTGAGCTCTGTTCCAGAAGGGATCAGGGATACCAGAGGACTCAAAAGAGGAGGAAATAGCTTCTGCAATTCATCTGCTGAGCATCTGCTTGTTCGCAGCTGCTCCGACTTCCTCCACAGTTCAATTCTGTGGACGCTCTGTGGACACAGTCGGTTGAGCTTCTCCTGGTCTGGGGCCTGAAAATGAGGAGAATGCCTTTAGCATAACACGGGTAACTTAGGAACATACCCTGGTTTAGGGTAGAGGAAGTCACTGGCCAAGCCTAAAGTAAAGAATGGGCCACAGGTAGGGCCTGAATATACCCTACTATTTTGAGAGAGGAGATGGCGAGGAGGAACACAGTCTTGACTGTAAAGGATCTCAAAGGCACCTTGGGCAAAGACTCAAGGGGAGGCTCCAACATGGCCTCCAACACAATGGTGAAGTCCCATGCAGTTACATTAGGTTGTACCGGAGGCCTCAGCCTCTGAATGCCGCGGAGAATACGTGTCACCAACAGGTTCTTACCCAGTGACTGCCCGCGAGGGGAGCATGATAGGCTGCAATTACAGACACGTAAACCTCCAGGGTGGAAGGAGCTAACCCTTTGGCGAACTGTATTTAAAGTAATTCCAGAACTTAACTGACGGGATCTAAATAGTGTTGTTCACACGATGCAGTCAGGTGCCACTTTGTGGTGTACAACCTCCACATGGAGGCCGGCGGCTAGGAGCTGCACCCTCCCAAGGGCCACAGCTCTGGGTGGGGTTGTATTACTGTACACCCTGCCTAAGATAAAATATGTCTCCTGAGAGGAATCTTCCAGGGTGAACTGTCTCCAGAACTCCCGGGAGCAATGTGGCATGTCTGTACCATGGCCTCCAGCTGTTAGGTGTTAGGGAAAACCAGAGGGGACAGTGCGAAGTCTCTTGAGTCTCAAACAGGTCCACCTGTGACCTGTAAAAGTTTTTTCAAGATTTTCTCTACCACATCCGGGTGGAGTCGCAATTTCTGGGGCCCTGGCTCTTGTCTCAAGAGGGCAACTGCTTCCTTCATTAAGTGGCCTGAGATATATGCTGCCCTCATGGAGAGAAGCTTCCCTTTAGCCCACAGGAGGATCTGATGTGCCAGCTTGTACAGAATCGCAGACCCCCTGGTGGTTGATATAGAATACTACCTTAGTGTTGTCTGTACTGTCCAACACATGGTGTCCCCTGAAGTCTGGAAGTAAATGCCTGAAGCATGGTCAGCATCTCTATGCAATTGATGTGCCACATTCAATTGGTGCACAAAGATGTGTTATGCGATGGCCAGGAACTCCCAGCACAGGGGCCCTGAGTCAGGAACCTGGGATCTCTCCTCACATCTGAAAGTGACAAGAAATTCATAATTTCATGTGGAATACTTTTACCTAATTACATGCTAATGGTGCTGATGGTGATATACTGTAATACTAGAACAGCTTTAATTCTCTGTATATGCATGTGTGTGTGTGTGTGTGTGTGTGTGTGTGTGTGTGTGTGTGTGTGTGTGTGTGTGTGTGAGTGTGTGTGTGTGTGCACACACACACACATCTTGGCATCCTGCATTATTCATTTGTGTTTAAAAGGGTATGTACTGTACTGTCATTCTGCATCCTGAGTACAAGTGCGTGTGCAGGTGTGAATTGTGTTTGTTAACATACTTAAGAACATATGTGGATTTTCAGGGTCATTCTGTCACATCCGTCTCTCAGTCCTCAGCTATTTTGTAATTAATGACTGCTTCCCTTATTCTTTCTTACCCAAGGACGAGTGCCTTTTTGAATGACAATCAGACCCCCTGGGCTTGTGTCATTTCTGTTCTGAGAATTAGAAGTTTTCAGGCACCAATCAGGTTTTGTGCTTTATTAAAAACAAATGTGTGATTTAACGTTGTATATGATGAAAATGGCCCTTTCTTAGAGAACTACTATTATATTAATTATTTGTTTTAGGAACTACCAAAAAATATGTGTTAATCTATACCTTTTGATCTTCTGTCCAGCCATTCACTTTCATTATTTTTATACAAACCTTTAATATAAACATATATTTAAAATTAAAAGTTAAGAATTTTAGATGTTCTTAACTTAACATGATGTTTATTTGAAAATAAAGATCTCATGAATTTTAGGTTTATATAATACATTCAATAAACCACAGGTTAATATCAATGCTAATTTTAATACTTGATTGTATCTATAGTAACATATTACTCAGGATGTTTCCACAAAAAATATATAATTGGTGTTATGATGAAGAATTTTTTTTATGTTGATGTAACATTTATGTTAAAAGTCTCTAATGTCAGTGCTTTGTAAATGTCAGGGTTAATGTTAAAACTATATTATCAAGATTATAAGTTAAAAAATTAAAGACTTTACTGGTTTCTTGAGGAGCCAAGATTCAAAGCAAAACATTTTTTTTAGTTCTATTCTTTACACTGTATTCTTGTGGTATTAGAGGAATAAAGCACTTGCTGTATTATGTTGGATTATGCTGGAAAAGAATCAACTTCAGGCTGGTAATCATCACAACCCCAGCAAACACAACCGCACACATGTCTGTCATTGATTATTTTTCTACAACTGCCTTTTAGTACTTACCTGTATGACCTATGCACTCTTTTCTCTATGTAAGAAAGGTTGGCCTTTAGAAGTTTTTTGGAAGACATTTACACCGCAGCTTAATTCTCAGGATTTGGGTTTATTACACACAGGAAATCCACTCAAGCATTGCAGGCTGTGAGTTATAATTCCAATAAGTTTGACAGCTCAGAAAAGTGAGAAAGAGAGAGAGAGAGAGAGAGAGAGAGAGAGAGAGAGAGAGAGAGAGAAAGCCGATAGAGAATGGGGAGTCCGCTTTCCAGTAAAAATCATTCTTATGTTTCTGACAGGTTTTTCTTTTTAATTTGAGACTGTAGCTGCAGTATGAAGCGTGAGTGTTCCCTCCACCCGCAGCCTCCACTTCACTGCTCGCCTCCTGATGAACACTCGGTGATTGCCCTTGGCTTTACACTCTTTATTTCCATAGTGGTGGTCGTGAATACCAAGTAGAAGCATTCAGCTGGATTAAACCAAGAAAATGGGGAAGGGGTGGCTCCATTGAGGCTGTATCAGATGGACAAAAAGACACACATACACACAGATGGACATAGACACACACACACACACACACACACACACACACACACACACACACACACACACAACCCAATGTATACATTCCAATTTTATTAAGTGTAGGCCAGTGCTTCAAAGTGTAGCCTATTATTAATTTTTGGAAAGTTTTGCTTTCATTTTTGTTGGTTTCTTAAATAACTTTTGTGTTGCATCCAAAAGCAGGTCACCAATTTTGCACATATAAATATTTTATATGCTTAAAATTATGTAGAGCAGCATAGCCTAGTACTACTCATGAGGTCCACTCTCTATAATTCCAGCCCTAGTCTACATACACAGGAACTATGGTTTCCATAGTTTACAGTGGAAGATCTGCTATAGAGCTCTGAGCACAACCATATTGAACACCTTTGAGATGAATTGTAACACTGAAATCTGCACCCCAGGCCTTATCACCCTGCATCAGTACCTGACTGTACTAATGCCCTTGTAGCTGAATGAGCACAATTCTTCACAGCCACCCTCCAAAATCTAGTGCAACAATTTCCCAGAAATGTTGAGGGTATTATAACAGCAAAAAAGTACTAAATGTGGAATGAGATGTTCCAAAAGATACCAATGATATGCTCAGGTGTCCATAAATATAATGTGTCCATATAATGTATATATAGTACTATGTGTGTATGTGTGTGTGTGTGTGTGTGTGTGTGTGTGTGTGTGTGTGTGTGTGTGTGTGTGTGTGTGTGTGTGTGTGTGCCCTTTAAATATATATCCACTGCCAGTCAAAAGTTTAAAAACACCTGCTCTTAAGTGTTTTCTCCATTTTCTATTTAAGAATAATAATTAGGATATAAAATAACACATCATGCAAGGAGTGTGTGATCATGTGGAATAAAAAGGTGAAATTGCAGTCCATTGTGTAATGCTTTGAACTAGCATATGTGACCTCATATTCACACATCTTTATTAACGTGAAAAAGTAATACCTGTGAAAAATTATCATCAAATAAATGACATGAGAAAAATCACGTATTGGAAGAATAGAACACCTTCACCACATTATTGTGAAAAGAAAATGTACAATGATCAAATTAGAATTATGGGGTTATAATCATGTGTGACTTTTCTGTAAGAGAACTACTTGTAACTTTAAATATTGTACTAGTCCTAGAAACAAATGTACACGATATACTTCATACACAATGTAATTAAGATAAAGGAAAATTATATAAATACATTTAATTAATTAATTAATTCCAATGCTAGCAAATTGGACACATTTTTCACCACACACCACAAACAAACACATTTCATTCCCTGAACACAGAGAGAGCCATGAATGAACATTAAAGAGTAAATGCTGCCATTCAAGGGTGTTAAACACTTAACACAAAGAAACTTCTGGCTAAACACAGAGGATACACTACTGTACATGGTGAATGAAGTTAAAACCATGTAGTATGGCCATTTGCTACATCATCTCTAAAAAAAAGTTCATTCATTAGTTCAAATTAATTTGTTATAATGAGAACTGATGCATCCTAGTTCACATATTTATTTATAAAAAACAATTCAAAATGTTTGTTAAGAGAAATTACATGCTTTAAATTTTTAAGGAAAAAAATATGCAAATACTGGGGCATGCTAGCAAATAAAATATTATTTTCTCATCAAAAAGAGTCAGAGACTCCATGCTTCCATAAATAGTTGACCATTCGTGGTCCTATGGGATTCTCATTTCAACATACTGCGATTTGGGACACACTAAATCTAATCACAGATGATATTTAGGACGGCTAGTAGGCAAATTGGGATGCAGCATGAGTTTAGCTAGCTAACACAATAAACAATGGCCATTGTTAATTATTTTTTCATGTTAATGTTATGCTACTGATTTCTAATGTTTGCCCATTTCATAATATCCCATCCCAGCAATGGACTCTTTTCTTTGATGTGTTCAGGGAAGCGCTTCTGCTTCTTGAAAGCAAACACAGAGAGAATGAGGAGAGCTTCTTTCCACAGGCCATTCAGAGTTTAAACCAGGAAACACCCAGGATCTAGTACTGGACCTCTCTCTCCATCTTCACTCATTTCTGCACAACCTTTTTTGCACTATTATGACACCTTAACTCTGGACTTGCACAGCACAGTGTCACTTTATATCACACCATACTGCACATGGACACTTTTAGGACAATCACACTAAATCACTTTAATTTGTACTGTCAATATCTGCCATACTCGAATGCTGGACAGTCGTATAAAGCATTTTACTGCATGTCGTACTCTATATGTATGTTTATGTAATAAATAGAATTTGAATTAGAAATTTGAATATGTAGCTTTAAATCTGTGGAAACTTAGTTGTTAAAGTTCTTTATTAATAAGCATAAGGTCAGGGCTTCTTTATGAAATTAGAAAATGTCCAAGCTATAATAAAAACAATTAAGATTTATGCCTTGATATTTTATTAGATTATAAGAGAATGACAGTGTAATTTTGGGGTTTAAATAGCTTGGATTCCAGGTTATTGTGTAGTGAGAAAGTGATTCGATAAAAGCTGTAACTAAACTCAGCAGCTAACAGAGCATGACTGTGTGGCCAAGCCACTATTAGGACTTGTTGCCACATGCAAAAACACAACTGCCAAAAGCGTAGCAAAGACTCTCCTTTGAAAAAAAAAAAAAAAGAAATGTGTAGCAAGGCTGAAATTTAAATTTGGAACTGTTTATTGCCTGGTGGGTGATTTATTCTTAAATAAACTTGCAGCAGGTCAGATAAATCACTGCTTTCATTCACATTACAGGGCGTGTATCTAAGTCTGTGTGCGTAGGAGTGTGTGTTTGTGTGTGTGAGAAAGGTGGTCGGTAATGAATGGTCCAGCACTTGAGCTTTCTAACCCATGCTAAGGTGTGCTGCACACAGCCCACTGATTGAAGTGGCTTTTGTTACAGATCAGACTCGAGTGCTTGCTGTCTTTGGAACAGGCTCGTGACCTCCCGCTCTTATTGGCCCAGCAGCCAGCAGCCCTGAGTGAGGTGATTTTAATTTGTCAGAACTGTTTACCAACATTTGCCCAAGGTTATTACCTCGCTGTCATAGAGAGGCCACCCAGTAATGAAAAGCAAATAAATACCTGAGAGAGAGAGAGAGAGAGAGAGAGAGAGAGAGAGAGAGAGAGAGAGAGAGAGGTCATAGCTAAAGAGGGACAGAGAAAGAGAAGTGAGACAAGTGACAGAGGAGAGAGGGAGCGAGAGAGAGAGAGAGAGAGAGAGAGAGAGAGAGAGAGAGAAGT
This sequence comes from Silurus asotus, assembly GCA_024362625.1. Taxonomy (NCBI): domain Eukaryota; kingdom Metazoa; phylum Chordata; class Actinopteri; order Siluriformes; family Siluridae; genus Silurus; species Silurus asotus. The sequence goes on from MU574732.1 coordinate 5,350,768, forward strand.
CATAGCTAAAGAGGGACAGAGAAAGAGAAGTGAGACAAGTGACAGAGGAGAGAGGGAGCGAGAGAGAGAGAGAGAGAGAGAGAGAGAGAGAGAGAGAGAAGTCATAGCTAAAGAGGGACAGAGAAAGAGAAGTGAGACAAGTGACAGAGGAGAGAGGGAGCGAGAGAGAGAGAGAGAGAGAGAGAGAGAGAGAGAGAGAGAAGTCATAGCTAAAGAGGGACAGAGAAAGAGAAGTGAGACAAGTGACAGAGGAGAGAGGGAGCGAGAGAGAGAGAGAGAGAGAGAGAGAGAGAGAGAGAGAGAAGTCATAGCTAAAGAGGGACAGAGAAAGAGAAGTGAGACAAGTGACAGAGGAGAGAGGGAGCGAGAGAGAGAGAGAGAGAGAGAGAGAGAGAGAGAGAGAGAAGTCATAGCTAAAGAGGGACAGAGAAAGAGAAGTGAGACAAGTGACAGAGGAGAGAGGGAGCGAGAGAGAGAGAGAGAGAGAGAGAGAGAGAGAGAGAGAGAAGTCATAGCTAAAGAGGGACAGAGAAAGAGAAGTGAGACAAGTGACAGAGGAGAGAGGGAGCGAGAGAGAGAGAGAGAGAGAGAGAGAGAGAGAGAGAGAGAGAGAGAGAGAGAGAGCTGTATCCTCTGGGGTATGCTAGATGGAATATATCAGAGAATCAAAGAGTAGGAGGTGTGGCAGTTAATAAGGAGTATTGGAGGGAGGTGGCAGGAAAAGGAGAGAAGAGGAGTGGAAAGCAGAGAAGAGGAGAGGTGGAGGGCTTTTATTATTCCTTCTATCCCAGAGAATCAATTACCCTCAAATGCAAATTGAGGCGCATTATTTATCTGTCCATTAGCAATGAATTATTCAGGTTTTTACAGGAGGGGAAAGCAGAAGACGTCAAGGAGCGTGTCTGCAAATGGAACAATGTGCAATTTACATCCTTCATTACGACGACCTGCATCACATTAGTTAGGGCTTTTAAATCAATACCACCACCAGCCCCCTACACACACACACACACACACACACACACACACACACACACACACACACACACACACACACCTTCTCATTACTTGTGTACATTAGTCAGATGACGACTAGCATTGCATGTGTGTGTGTGGATACAGGTTAGCATCCAGTTTCATTTCTCCCCCTGTATAAATTGCTAAAAGACTAATTTAAAAGATATGAAATATGAGGTGATATTTGGGGGGTTGGAAGGCAGAGGGTGGCCTTCATTAAGGCTGATGTGGCTGAGAAACAGCCAGAGGAAAAAAAAGCACCATCTGCTATAAAGTAAAGAGAGAGACAAAAAAAATTATCCCTCTCTCTTCATGAATCTCACACTCCTTTGCTGTTTTCAGGTCCTGTGAGCCAGAGCAATTCATTTGTTCTATTTCCAGCTGATGAAAAAAAAAACCTCTACTCAAACCGGTGAACATTAACCCGTAAAGTCTCATCTTACAATTTGTTTAATCAGCTGGCAACTAATTATACAAACCTTCTATAAATGATCTAGTCCCTTTTTTCAATTGAAGTATTTAAATAAATGTATGCTTAAAACAAAAGAGAAATAATCACATCACACTGTATCAGTTTCCTCTGTACATTTACAGTAGCTATATATTTATTTCATTATTTATTATATTATTTGTTATATCTTTTTAATGTATCTATCTAGACTATATTTGGTAGATGATAGTGTGAGAACACTATCAATTGTCCAAAAATAAGCATGTTTAGTTCAAGTCTTGGATAGTTAATATTTCTGAATCATGTATTTCACAAACATATTTCTATGAAAGCCATTTTTATAATTACATTTACATTTAGGTCATTTAGCAGATGCCCCTTTCCAGATCAACATACAAAAATGTTTAACGTCTCTATCAATGAATAGATCTACACTGGTACGCTAGATTACAAAGTTAAAATAAAACAGCCTACAACTTTTTTTGAGAGGAGTTTTTATTTATTTTTTCGTAAAGTAAACCTGGAAAGAGCTAGTTTGAGTGTTTCAGGAAGAAATAGGTCTTCACCTGTCGCATGAAGATAGCCAGTAACGCCGCTGTTCGGACATCCAGGGGAAGTTCATTCCACTACCTCAGTGCAGGAACAGAAAAGAGCCTTGAAGTATACTTACCTCTTATTTTGAGTGAAGGTGGTACCAGTCGAGCACCAATACCAGTCGATGAGGTCTCTGAGATAAGAGGGTGCTGGTCTATTTTTGGCTTTGTAGGCAAGCATCAGTGTTTTAATCTTATACGTGCAGCTACCAGAAGCCAGTGGAGGAAGCCCAGCAGTGGGGTGGTGTAAAAGAACTTGTGCCGGTTAACCACAAATCGTGTAGCTGCGTTTTGGATTATTTGCAGTAGATGAATAGCATTCAGAGGTAGATCTGCCAACAGAGAGTTGCAGTAGTCCAGTCTCAAAATCACAATAGACTGAACAAGCACCGGAGCAGCCTGTGTGGTCAAAAATTACCGCCCCAACCGGTGAGGGAGGTGTCCGTCGCTAACATTACACAATGGTACAGAACTTAGAACATAGGCCCTATTACAGGAACCTGGGATCTCCACATGTCTAAGGCTTGTAAGGCTCTTTGCATGACCTTAATAGTGTGGAGTGGGTTGCCCTTTCGGGAGAACCACTGTAGCTGTTGCATGTATAGGAGGCCAAGTGGCACCACATTGGATGCAGCTGCCATCAGACCCAGCAGTCTTTGAAACTTCTCCACAGTGTGTAGCTGGGCTTTAGGTTAGACTCGACTAGTGCAGGAGACAGCTGCACCTGCATATCGGTCGAAGCCCACACTATACCTAAATGGGTGGTTCTCTGTCCCGGAGAAAGTACATGTTTCATAGTGTTTAGGCCTAACCAAAGTTCATTCATATAGGCGAGTATGACATCTCGATGCCGGATGACCAGGTGCTCTGATTGAGCTAATATTACGAAGCTGTTGGCAAATTTTAGTAGGTGGATGCCCCGGAGTCTCAGCAAAGCCAGAGTTGATATTGGTAAGCTTTGGACCTTTAAACTTCCTGTGTAAAGGAAGGATGGATACGTGAAAATAAGCATCCTTCAGCTCCCGTAGCAGGTATTCCTGGTAAGCCTGCAGCACAGGCCATGGTGTGCAAGCAGCTAGCGGCTTGACATGCGGCCATGTAAGCCTTGCCAAGGAAGTTTGAAGGGTTTGGTGGGCAGTACTGGGCCTTGAGGGATGATGCAGCACCTGGGAAGAGATAACCAGCTTTTTAACTTGGGAAATCGTCCCATAACTGCACTCATAAGACCCACTACATTAGCGTAGAGAGAGAAATTAGGACTGAAGCGGTGGGCTGAATATGGCCTGCTTCAGGACCTGGACACCTCAGTGTGTAGGTCCAGAAAAAAGTGTAGAGGCAGTGACATAGTTCGCAAAAACGCTTATCCATCTTGCTAAGCTGACGTTGTTTCGGCTTTTCATCTGGCCAAGCAATATGTAGCTTGGCAACAGCACGAGTAACTACCTCCAGGAGCTCCTTGAAAAGGACTGTCTGACAAGGGGTGTCAGCGAATTCGCAGACATCCATCCCCTCCCCTTCCTTGAATGAAGTGAGGTGAAGCGCAGCACTCTCCTCACAGGGGAAAGAAACTGCCGAAAGGCGTGCTTCCAAACCCTGGGTAAGAGCGCTGGATCTTACAGGTGAGGCAGAAGAAAGGGACAGGCCCATCTCCAAACCCTCTGCCAGATCCAACTGCGAGCCCCATGACCCCAGTCACTGCTTGCCTTTGACGGAAGCGGGTCAAGAACCACTATGAGCATGGGCGCCCTCCACACATCATTCAAAGCGTTTTCATACGGAAGCGTTAAAAAAACTTTGTTTATGCAGCTCGAGTTCCTGAAAGAGAACAAAAAAGCACAGATCAACACTATAGAATCAACATTGTAGAATAATGAATGCTATACTAGGTAACAATGCAATTAACACTAAAAAATCAACTGAGTCAAGCAGATATACAAAAGTCAGAATCCTACCTCCCAGAAGAGAATAAATTCAAGATAGAGCTAAAGCACACATAATTAACTATGAACATATTTTTAACTAGAAATGCATGTATAAGAGCATGAGTATCGGGACTTAAACTGATATTGAGGTCATTTACTTTTACTTTAATTCATAAACATTATTTTTTTTTTGCTGTGCCAACATCTTATAGCAGGTGATAATGTGTGACTGACAACAACTTCTGCCCTGCAAACATTTTTAGAGAAGCCAAAGTGTTAGCATTTTTGGTAACTTTGCAAAATCAGTACATGAATAATCATGCTTTAATACCTAAATTTATATGAATTAATGATGAGTTAAAGCATGCACTAATCACAAATTTATGATGAGCTGACTTTATTCTTGATATGTGTAATAACAACCATTTATAAAACATTTTCAATTAAATGCCCTAGAAAAGGGATGAATTAAATTAAAATAATTTCTGATTGTGTTTTTTATATGCAGCCACGTACTTCATAAAGGGTTTCCATTACATCCATCTAGCATGTTCTAAAACACATTACTATTAATAGATGTTGAAGCTAAAATTTCATACAGCATGAATGGATTCTTGTAATCTTTATTTTTATACAGCCATCAAGCTTGATGTTAAGTGACAGGCAAATCTTCTATCATATTATAACCACAGTCCTTAATAGCACTTGGCAGGTTAACATTTGTGGAACAGTAGTACTGTAGTTGATAAAGAGTTGATGGACTCTGTAGTTCAATCCACACTGCTGTGGCTTTTGAATGATTCTTATTAAAAAAATTTGCTTGAGATAAAGACGTCTACCAAATGCTAGAAATATTACTTATTCAGATCTCTTGAATGTCCAAACAAAATGCCATACTGAGCGCCAGTCATCGTTACAACATGCAATTTAACAGTTTCCTTGTATCATTTGTGAAATTTACAATTGAGCTTTTTGGGATTGTGCAGCAAAAACTGTGAAATCTGTAACAACACTATAAAGATGGGAGGAGATCAGACGGGGACATTCTTGAAACACTAAATGAGATGCAATCATTGGATACTGTGTGCAACTTTGATAAAGAGGCTGCTCAGTACAACGTTAAGGCTAGACCCTGTGAATTCAGCCATCATTTTTCTGTGAGTCTGTTCAAATGGCAGTCCCATTTTTAACTTCACCCCAGCGCAACAGTGCTCGGTGAGCACCACAGGTGACTATGACTGATATCACACCTTCTCCCATGGCCTAAAAACCCTCACAGATGTGGATGTGTAATTTTTGTGTAATTGTTTTCCTGTATTATGCTGCTCATACAGGATTTATGTTCTTGTTGAATTAATCTACAAACCAACACAGGAGCAGTTTGAAAATGTCATCTAATTTTCTTAAGAATTGAGGAAATGTTTATTTTAAAGTATAACCTTTTTTTTTTTTTTAATTGTGTTGCTCGGTCTCACATCCAAATAGAAATTAACTGACTGTGTGTCATTGTAGTTGCAAGAATAATAGAAATTAATGTACTCCAAGTTGTTTATTTAGGCATGTCTATGCATCAATAATACTACAAATAAATAACAATACTGAACAAATAATACTTTGCTAATGTAAGCAAGGTTAATGTGCAAATACAAATACAAAGGCAAACACCGAATGTTCAAATATACAAGATTATTAGTAGAAAACAAGAAATAGGTGCGCACAATCAGCAAAACAGACCAGCAAACAACGTAAATGGCACTTGTTGCCATGGAAGCATTAAAAAAAAAACCCTGCAAGGCCAAAACTGTGACACAGCTAGTGATAAATGCACAGATTTCATTGGTAATTTGGTTGTTTGAAGAAGCATGGCATAGTTTGACCTTCAAAAGGGGCGAAGAAACACTACATCAAATGCAGCATCAGAAAATTTCTTTAAAAAGAAAAATGACAGAAAGATACACTGTCTTAGCCTAAGCAAGATGTCCAGATTTAATAAAAAGTCAATTTGAGCAAAAAAATAATGTTTTTGATTTCCAAGATATAAAAAATTACCTTATAATAATGCCTTACTGTGTGCTAGTGTGGTGCCTGGCTTAGCATTACCTTCTAAACTTCAAATAATCACCCATTGATGCACTGCTTTTGAAATGCAAACAGCCTTTTTTTTCACCTAAAAGTCTGAATAATTTAGTCACAAATTTATCCCACACTCCAAAAAACAAGTGACTCATTCTTGTAGTGTTTGTGTATAAAGTCCAAGCCCTGAAACCATCATGCTACGGTCTGCAGAACGGCATAATCTATATATGTATATATGGTTATTACAAAGTAAGTGAACTCATGCAAATGAAGCTCCACCTTCAGGACCCACAGAGGGTGGAAAGTAATGAACATTAGTAAGATAAGTATCACTATTAGAAGTCATGGCAGAATAAAACGAAACTGCAGATTTTCCTGTACAACTGGCAACTTAAAAAAAATTATGCTTTACATTTTACCCGTAATGTTTATGACGTGTTGATATCTAAAACTTAATCGAATAGCTCTATACACGTAATTTTTGTGTTCAGCCTTTTTTTCTTAGCCTCTAACTTAGTTCTTAGATTAAAAACTCCATGCGGCATGATGTATTGTGTTTGGTGATTTATGACAATTATATCTCATTTACCCTGAGTGACTTCATCATATTATCACTATACAGAAGTACCCTTCTTGTTAAAGCTGTGAGCTACAGTACTCTATAAAAAGACTGGTTGATGATAGTATTTAGTCATTGAGCTTTTGCTTACCTTTTGCTTGTAAGCACTTGAAAGCCATGATATAGCACTAAATGTCTTACACAAACCTCATTCAAACAATTCAGATTTAAAGAAGTGTTTTTGCACTTTTACAAATAACCATTACCATTGCTTAAACCATATTCTGAATATTTAGCAAAATTAGTCTTCTGCACCTTTAAATAAACAACTATTGTATTTTCATTTCAACAAATTAACAAATTTTAACAGCATTTATGGAAGTTATATATTTTTAGTGATTACTTACTATTTGTAATGGTTTATTAAAATTGTTTTCTGACTGAAAAACTGCATAACCTTCAAAAACGTCAAACAAAAATTGAGGTTCATTCAAAATATATGAAAAGGAAGAAATGAACATTAGTCTCTTTGATTTATTCTGAGTTCAGCACATGATCAATTAAACCAATTGATGAGGCATATGAACGTGTGATGATGAATGAATCTGTCACTGCTGGCAGATAAATGAGCATATACTAACTGCCTTTCTCAATCCTGAATCCTGAATCCTTTCATAGCTCTCTTTATGATGGATTCATAGCAGCCAGCGCTTATAACTGTTATTTGTTATGCTTATACTCAATACATTATCGAAGGCATTTCTGAATTAGAAATATGTTCTGAAATATGTTTCATATTTGACAAAGAACAGATAAATAATAAAAAATTGTTATGGAACAGTTCATTTAGAGGACACAAGTGTTATCTTTCTCTTAACACTTAGCACTAAGTTTAACAGTATCAGTTTCATTACACAAATGGCAGCAAAAAATCCCAACAACCTTAATTTACATTAAAATTGTATTCAATTTGAATAGTGGTGATTTGGCTCATTCACACCACACACATGATAATTTTGTGCTTCATCTACATTTAGAAATATTTATAATATACCATTTAAAGTTAAGGTATTTCCAACACTATGTATTTGAGATACTAAAAATTTTCTTAGCATACTTTTATTTTCCCATGTGTAGGATTGGTAATTTAATATGCTAATACAGACTGACACTGTTATAGATTAGGGTTTTTTTAATAAAGGTCACTGAGCTGAATTGTGTGATTTTAACATGTCCTTATGATGGTTACCCTTCGGCTATGCATCAAAAAACAGAGCTGGATGTCTCAGCTTGTTTCTTACAGAGCTGATGTTGGAACATTGCCACTGACATTTGTCAAGGATACACAAAGAAATAAGGAAGGATGATTGTTATTGTACAATGTGCACTTTGGTGACCCATGGTTTAGATTGCTACTATAGGTGTTAAAGTAAAAAAAATATATATCAGTATATCCTTTACAGTACTATGGTCAATATATCTGCAACCTGACCTGAAATTCACAATATAGGCAAAAGTGTGTGGACACCTGACATTCTCACAGCCATGTGTGGGAATTTACCAAAGCTTTTGCCAGAAAGCCAGCATCATAATGTTTTTTTAGAATGTCTTTGAATGCAGTATAATTATGATTTCTCAGAAGTAGCTTAAACTCATTGATGGACCATGCATTTCACACCTTGGTCTCAGTGGTGTCCTAAATAAATCAATCCACCTCTTAATAACATTATTATGATGCCACGACTATAGAAACCATCAGTATTATACAGAAAGGCAGTATAACAGAACACTGCATCATAACCCTGTCTATGATCCTGTATGGTGCAAAGTGAAACTTTATGTGTGAATCAAGGGTGAAAATAAACAGGTTAAAATAAAATACAGGTTTGGCACAGGTCAAAAAAATAAAAAAATAAAAAATAGTTAGGTAAATTTGACTTGCCAGCATCTTGGAGAAAAAACAACAACTACAAATTTTCTATGTATTCAATTTCTTGCAAATTATAACTGGTTTAAATGAATCCTTAGCCCAATTCTCTGCCAAATGTGTTGTTTCTTCAGTTTCCCTTCAGGAACTGGAGCTGTTGCTTTGGGAATGCTTCCGCGCTCTGAATCACATGTGTAATCAGTCCAATGAAAAGCGTGACATCACTGATGACCAGGAAGCTATAAGAGCACATGGAGTGAAATCAGGTTGTGTCCCAAATCAGGTCAGAGGACTGGTTTGTCAGGATAGATCTGAAGTAGGCATACTTTCAAGTTCCTGAGGTTTGTTTTTAAGGCCTAAGCTTACCAATACGGGTCCTTCCATTTGGGCTTGCCTTCTCACCCTGCACATTCACAAAGTGTGTAGATGCAGCAATGGTCTTGCCGAGATTTCGAGGCATCTGCTTTCTTAATTTTATTAACAATTGGCTGATATTGGCTCAATCGGAGCAGCTGGTGGTCCGGCATTGAAATGTTGTTCTGGCCCACATGAAGGCTAAATGCTAAAAAGAGTGTGCTTTATCCATCACAGAGAACCTGGAGAAGTTCCCCACTCACACCTTTATTTCCTATGTAGAATTAGTTTCTATTTAGTCTCTGACATGCAAAAAACTGAAAATAATATATAACTGTGGTTTCATTTGATTTATCCGGACATTATACTCTTAATATGCTTTGTAGAAAAAGTCACGGATGCCTCTGGTCAATGCATTTCAATTCAATTCAATTCAATTCATTTTTATTTGTATAGCGCTTTTAACAATGAACATTGTCTCAAAGCAGCTTTACACAGATAATGTGGTGATTAAATGTAAATATGTTCTTTGTAAGTATGTTTGTCCCTGATGAGCAACTGTGGCAAGGAAAAACTCCCCGAGATGGCACAAGGAAGAAACCTCGAGAGGAACCAGACTCAAGAGGGAACCCATCCTCATCTGGGTTGCATCAAATGTCCATTTGAAGCATATATACAAAGTTGCGGGGTGCATTGATGATGATCAGAAGCAAACTGCACTCCCGAGTCAGTGCAGCAGAAGTGTGAAGATTTTCATCAGTATCATTTTTTTTTCTTGCCTATAAAGCTAAGAAGCTAGAAAAAAAAGGTTTTGCATGTAAATTATAAATCGAACAACCAACCTACACACCTAATAGCAATATTTTTTTGTTAACTATTTAGCTGTTAAGCCACTACTAAAACACACATGCAAAAACAGAAAAACAATAGACTGGGTATTCCCACAAGCAACAAATTAGCACACCAACTCTAAGCAACAATGGATAATTGTCACTTGCTAATGGGAATCTTTGATTGTCAAAACATGGATTTTTTTTATATATATAAATAAAGATTTTAGAAATGTAATGTAGTCTTATAATCTAATTTGTAAATCTTATGTATTGTATATACCAAACATAACTGACAGAAAATATGTTGCTGTGGTTCAAAGCTAATGCATGCAATAGCAGGTCCTGACTGAGGAGTGCACCCTGAAGCTCTTTTGCAGTTAAGCTCATCCCAAATGAATGTTTCTTCAGGCCACAGGGTTGCAAGAAGGCCAAACACATACTTTAATATGTATCCCTATAGTCAGCCTGGGATGTTTTCCGCTTGGCTTGGTCTCTGTCTCTCACTCTGTCAGAGTGGAGTCTGTTGTTTTCCAAGCACATGTTCCTGTAGGATTAGGACTGGCCCTGAAGTATGAGACCTGATGACCTGGCTTCTGTTGTTCTCTCATCAAGTCTACACAGCGATTGTGAATAGGGAGGTGGGGTGGGGTAGAGGGACTACATACTGCACATGTACAGTAGCTGAGATGCTTGAAGGAGTGTTGGATGACTACATTTTCTTATTAATTATGGCCTGGCTGCAGCATTCAAATGTTCACAGTATATATTCTCACTTAAATGTGTGAGCCAAATCTTTCCTTTTTTTCCTTTAGCCTAAAGCAAGGCACATAAATAAACAGAAAGTACTGTGTTTTTTTCTGTTTGTTTCTTGACATGATGTCATGCTTAATGGGGTCCGCAATGACTTGAATTGATCTGAACTAGCTAACAAAGCAGGAGTTTCATTATTGTGCTAGAGAAACACTGACATAATTGGCATATTTCTTGATTCCACAACCCACCAATGCCCACAAAGCTCCCATATACTATGAATACTTTCTAGAACATTCCATCTTCTAATTGTAACTGCCCAATTATAAAACCTCAAATGGCAAACAAAATTGGTTTATGGAAACAAAAAAGTTGCGGATTTTGTTAATTATTATTTACGAATTCAGAGTTGACTTATATAAATGCAAGAATGTACAAGTTGAGCTCCATAAATTGAATTTCAATAGATCTTGACCAACACTTTGAGCATATGAACACTGCCTATGTAAAAAAACAAAAAAAATAAAAATAACCCTGCATTTGCTGTGAAATACAATTTAAAATAAGCTTGAATAATTTTTGGGGGGGATACCAGTCCTGAAAGAATATTCTGAATTTTATCATCTAATCTTCTGCATTCTGAGTAGAAATCTTAGAAAATGAATTGAGTGATGCATGAGTATAGACAGCACAAACTGAAAATTAAGAGAATAGCACAAAGGTTATGTGACATTTTTTTTTTGTTTGACTAAGATTGTATGCACTAAATATTTTTCTGGACAAGGTGAGAATTTGTAGTTACCTTTTGGGAATGCTTCAGCATTGCTTACATTGAATAAAGTGGGAAAAGACCAGAATAACGTGGTAAGACCAGGAAGCTACAAAATGTGCATGCAGTGGAGTCCACGCTAGCTTCTGTTTGTTCAGGTAAGCGCTTTGTGTGTGAATCTGTCCAGGCATGAGTTGTAAAACCAAGCAGAATTTCCATCTGTGTGTTCCCCTTGCCCTTGCTTCATTTTGGGGGTATACACACAGCCAATGTGTCGTTTGTGTCAGGATCTTCTGGGCACACAGCGTGATCTTAACGTTTTGCGGTGTACACATCCGGTTCCGCGGCATGCACTTCCGGGTCAGCAGCCATCTTGCTGTTTTTCCCTCGCCTCCTTTAAGGACACCTGAGACTTTAGCTCGGGGCTAGATTATTTAAGCGGTTCCCTAGCCCCTGAGATTATTCGGGCACTCTGTCTGCTCTGGATACCGTTCCTGTTCCTGCTCTGGCTCCTGTTCCTGACCCCGTTTGTCTCTGTTTTGGTTTTGAACTCTGGACGGTTTTTGGTTTGTGTTTCTGCTCTGCCCTTCATGGTTCTGTTTGACAGCTCTCTAAATCTTGGACTGTTTTTTTGGTTTTGCTTTTGTTTCTCCCTGCATTGCCCTGTTTGCCTGTGTTTTTGACCCTGGATTGTTTTTGCTTGTGTCCCATTAAAGCCTGTTTTCTCTGTACCCCTGTGTGCATCCTGCATTTGGGTCCTCATCTAGACACCCGCAAGATTTCTAACAGAATAATCTAGCTGTGCATCGTGTCCCAAGAGTTTCTGACAGAATATTCTGCCCGTGCATCGTGTCCCCTGCTTTTCTGACAGATCTGACAGAATAATCTGGCTGTGCACCGTGTTCCGTGATTCCTGACAGAATAATCTGACCAAAAGATGGACCCAGCGGATGTATTGAAGCGTTGGGCTTGCTCCGCCGCAGACCGGCAATTCAATTAATTAAATTCCACTAAACTGTTGTGAGCCACTTCGGTTCTAGTGGGCAGGGTTAGGCTTACGCAGCAGTGGGTCAGGCTGCGGGTTGCCTCCACATGAAGGGTGTTTTGCAGGCATACCAGGCTGACCTGCTGCTGGAGATGGACGAGGGGTTTAGCTCTGGGGCTAATGATATTAAGGAGCTGCATCACGCTGACGACCTAGCCCTTAAGGCCACCAAGGAAATGGCTAAGGCCGTGGGTCGGTCCATGTCAGCCTTAGTAGCCACAATAAGTCATCTGTGGCTCAACATGTCGGATATTCCCGAAAGGGACAAGGCTTTCCTGCTGAACGCCCCGATGGCCCCTTCTGGTTTGTTCAGCAATGCCATAGGTGGGATCATCGTTAAGTTCCAGGAGGCCAAGAAGCAGTCAGCGGTGTTCCAGCGGTATCTTCCTCATCGCTCCCATGGGGTCACTCGGCAGGCACCGGATTTCATTGGCGCGAAAGCATTCCCAAAGCGTTATGATGCAGCGTCTTATTCCCTCCGAGAACTAAGGTTACATATGTAACCTAGAGACGAATTCTTAATCAACCAAACTGTTAGATACATAAAAAAATCTGTATTTAGCTTTAGCATGAGGAAAACACTGCCATGCCAGATAACTTTCTTTCCTTGATGAAGTCCAGAGGTGGCAAAAGTACACACATCCTTAACTTAAGTAGAAGTACAGATACTCATGTTTTAAAATATTGACTATACTTTTTCACTCAATTAAAGTAAGGAAGTTTAGACTCTCACATGTCTTTAAGTAAAAAGTAGCCATTACTACTACATGTTTTAGTGTCACACTGGCAACTGGACGTCACGTCATATAAATATTAAGGCTGTCAATTGATTATATTTAATCAGGATTAATCGCATGACTGTCATTAGTTAACTTACGATCAATCGCAACTTAATCGCACATTGTTATCTGTTCTAAATGTCCCTTAAATGAATAATTTCCAATTTTCATCATTTCTTATCAACATGGGCATGGACAAATATTGATGCTCTACGCAAATGTATGTTTATTATTCATAAAACCAAACTCAACCTAGATCATGAACACAAAATATTCTTGTAAACGTTTTAAAGAAATGATGATGTTCCAAATGAGGTGATACCAGAGAAACTGTACCTCTTATAACTTTTATAATACATACTTAATCAAAGAATATTTGTATTCAATGTGTATTGCTTTATTTAAAGTAGACTTTTCGAGCTTTTTATACATACATTATAATGTCTGTGAGGCAAAGATTCACTGAGATTTAGGATGTTTTAATTGTGCAGAGATGAGACAGGGAGAAAGCTCCCTGTTTGCTTTATTTTACAAAAGAACAGCGTTTTGTTGTAATTTACAGATTCAAATGATGCATTTCTCTTATCTGTATGATCAAAAAAGTAAAAAAAATGTTAAGTTTGTTTCGGAAATATGGAGATTTCATTTAAAAGAGACTTTATTTAACCCTTTAACGAAAAATTTATCATATAAGATACATTCGTTTCTGAGACCTCTGCTCCATCTGCATCAACAATACTTTCATCAAAAACCTGTTGATTACAATCTGAGGCTTGTCTTCTGTCTATGTACTTTTAATATGCACTAATAAGTCATTTATATTTTCTAAAGAATGTTATAGTAAAATCTTGTTGAAAATATGTGTATCAAATATGATACAGAAGGTATATAAGGTAATTTAGCTTAGTCATTAATGTATTGCATTTCATGATGCAATCTGCATTATTCCTGCCACAATGCCAAATACATATTACAATACAAATAAAGAATATGTTTGTATTATTTGAATTATTTTTCAACTGATTCCATACTAGTGAAAATAAAATATTTATGTGATTTTTGTACATCCAATCTAATGTAGCTTGCTTATATTTGTCTGTTCAGTAATTTGGAGAAACAATCCACAATACACAGACATAATTTTTTTGTATGTATTTTCAGATGTCAAACAATATATAGTGTTGAAATTGTCATCGGTATGCTTAGGGATGGCAATTCAAGTGACTTAGAGCATTTAGGGAAATAATCTCATTTGTAAATGGTAATCAATCGGAGTTTTTTATTTTGTTTAAAGTTTTATGGGGATTAAAAAAATGTCAGGCTAAAAATTTCATATGTCAGGCTTCACGGGGTTAAAACAAATGTTTATTGATTAAAAATAATTTTTCTGTGGGGTTTATTTATTTAATATATTTAAGTAAAGAAACGATGTGAATAATCGTGTGTTGTGAAGAAGGTTTTAATTTTGCCACTTTTACATTAATTAATTTATATATATTTTTTTTTTTATAAAAATGGTCAAACAGAAATGCAGGCTGCATTATTCATGCTTTAATAAAACCAGTACTGTTAAAATGAATTTCCAATTTGACAGCCTTATATAATATATTAATAAAAAATGTTTTTACTGTGTTACCTATGAATTCATCCAGGCTAAAAATCCACCATATACTGTAGAACACAAGCAAAGAAAAGATGATGAGGATGATCAGGTGATCAGGAATGTCTCTGTTCTAGTCATGTTTACATCGCTGTCACATCCAACTTTTTGTTGCCTTCTGCCCTGCACATGCATTTTAATGCACATCATCTTATTTTCTACTGACTGTAGAATTGTGCTAATTGACCACATGCGTAGTCCCTCTGTTTTGGCAAATAAGGGTAGCCTTCCTTTATACCTCTAACAATATAAATATTCTCATTCATAAAGGTTTGAGTGTGCCAGACATAATTTTTTTGTATGTATTTACATTTGTCAAACAATATATAGTGTTGAAATTGTCATCGGCATGCTTAGGGATGGCAATTCAAGTGACTTAGAGCAGTTAGGGAAATAATCTCATTTGTAAATGGTAATCAATCGGGGTTTTTTATTTTGTTTAAAGTTTTATGGGGATTAAAAAAATGTCAGGCTAAAAATCTCATATGTCAGGCTTCACGGGGTTAAAACAAATGTTTATTGATTAAAAATAATTTTTCTGTGGGGTTTATTTATTTATTATATTTAAGTAAAGAAAGGATGTGAATAATTGTGTGTTGTGAAGAAGGTTTTACCACTTTTACATTAATTAATTTTTTTTTTTTTTTTTTATAAAAATGGTCAAACAGAAATGCAGGCTGCATTATTCATGCTTTAATAAAACCAGTACTGTTAAAATGAATTTCCAATTTGACAGCCTTATATAATATATTAATAAAAAATGTTTTTACTGTGTTACCTATGAATTCATCCAGGCTAAAAATCCACCATATACTGTAGAACACAAGCAAAGAAAAGATGATGAGGATGATCAGGTGATCAGGAATGTCTCTGTTCTAGTCATGTTTACATCGCTGTCACATCCAACTTTTTGTTGCCTTCTGCCCTGCACATGCATTTTAATGCACATCATCTTATTTTCTACTGACTGTAGAATTGTGCTAATTGACCACATGCGTAGTCCCTCTGTTTTGGCAAATAAGGGTAGCCTTCCTTTATACCTCTAACAATATAAATATTCTCATTCATAAAGGTTTGAGTGTGCAGGAAAATGCAACCCTTAATTGCATAAATTACTTAAATATATATCTAATAGATCAATACTTTTACCCAATACTTGAGTCCATTCAAAAACAAATTCTTCAATATTTTTACTTTAGTTAAAAAATAATAATAGTGCATTTAATTTTGAGTAATATTTGAACTTTTCTTAATTAAATGAGTGGTGTTTCTTCCACTATTAGTTACAGCAGGTCACTTACTACAACAGCAGTATATGTTGACGTTAGCCATTTAGCATGGGATTATAGCATGTTTGTATTCCTGAGCAGTAAACATTTTTAGAACGAAGATCTAGAAGATCTTTTATTTTAGAAGCTGATTATGCCGTTTATATCTACCATCATGTTCCACATTATTTGTAAACGTGAAAACATTAAAAAATATTTTGAGCTTTAAAAAAAGAAGGGCTTAACTAAGAGCTCAATTAACTAAGAGCTCAAAAACAAAACAGGTATCAATCAAGCATGGAGTTCACTCACATAGCTATTGATCCATTGATCTTGCTTTCTTTCATTTCGTGCTCCTTTCCTTCGAGTGCAATCTTCTCATTCAGAGAGCTCAGATAAATTCCACAAGTGGTATATGGAATTGAGAGGTAATTGGAGATTGGTGATGAGAAAAAAAAAGATAGTATGAGAGAGGAAGGGCATCTGGAAAAGGTGAGAAAAAGAAGAGCCAAGAGAGATGGGTTTAATTTCATCTCTTGCTCTGAAGGACCTTTCAGGGCAGTATGACTAGGTGTCAAGTCTCTTTGTACCTTCAAGAACATTTCTTAAGAGTAAAAGTAAAAGCTTCTTCTGACCCCATCGCAATCTTAGTGCCAGCCTGTGCCTTTAGCTGTTCCTGCTCTCAACCTGACACCTGACTCTGAAGTGTCAGATTTTGATGAACCAATGCCATATAATTTTGTACCTTGACACACCTGAATACACGAAATTGACATAGCTTCAAAAGGCAGTGCTTTTCAATATAGTAGGTTGTTGTGTTATATTACTGTATGTTGTGTCATGTCATATTATGTTGTGAAGTCTTATGATATTTTATGCTATGTTGTGTCATGTATTTCGGGTTAGAATATGTTATGTTATGATATGCTATGCTATGCTATGCTATGCTATGTTATGCTATGTTATGTTATGTTATGTTATGTTATGTTATGCTATGTTATGTTATGTTATGTTATGTTATGTTATGTTATGTCTAGTCATGGCATGGCATTTTATGTAATGTATGTGTTGTGTTATTTTATGTTACATTTTATGTTGTGTTATTCTATGTTACATCGAATCATGGCTTGTTATGTTGTAATGTCATCTAATGTTATATGAAATGTCATATTGTATGTTGTGTTATATTGTTAAATTTGTTTGTGTTGTGTTATCCCATGATAAATCATGGTGTGCTATTTTATGTCATGTTGTGTCATTTGATGCTGTGTTATGGTATATACATTTCTAAAATATAATACATTATTTGGGCTGAACTGGATAAAAACACAATTCATATTTGATTATATTTTATGAAATACAAATAAAAAAGAATCTTTCAGTATTTTCAGGGGTAAAAAAAATGACAGTTAAGACACACCCATCTCAAGGCCTGATTATAGGCAGTTGTATTGTGTTACACTGCTATTAATCGCCACGGCTTGCTCATCAGGGATAAATGCACACCATTCACCTTGACTGTTGATTTCTGTAAAGCTGCTTTGAGACAATGTCTGTTTTAAAAAGCGCTATAGAAATAAACTTGACTTGACTTAATACAGTAAATATCAGTCTAAAAAAATTTAAAAAATCATTACAGTGCTAATTAGCCATTACATTGAATAAAAAAAACACAAAATCACTCACAAGATATCAAAAGTGGATCTGTACTGGAATTTTACAAGTTTTCTAGCATTAGTAACTAAAAAAAAGAAATAACATGAAATCAATACTTTTTAATAGCTCTGAGCATGAACAAGTAAATAATACTACATGATTTCCATCTTCATTATCATTAATTACTATTAAATTGTGGGAATTCAGTAAATTAATAATCAATAAATGAATTAAGTAATGGCTTGGTAGTTCATTATGAACTTAGTACTTACAATATTTACTTAATTACTTAATGAAAATGAAGTGACTGCTCTTAACAATACTCATGAATCTTTACATATATATGAATCAAGGAGTCTGTAGTTGTAATGGACAGGTTGACTGAGACAGGAGTCTCCATGGACTATAATGTTTGCAGATTATATTGTGATTTGTGGTGAAAGTAGGGAGCAGATGGAGAAGAGCCTGGAGAGGTTGAGGTATGTGCTGGAGAGAAGGGGAATGAAAGTCAGTAGGAGTAAGACAGAGTACATATGTGTGAATAAGAGGGAGGGCAGTGGAGTGGTGCGGTTGCAGGGAGAAGAGGTGGTGAAGGTGGATGAGTTTAGGTACCTGGGGTCAACTGTGCAAAGTAATGGAGAGTGGAAAAAAAGAGGAGGTTCATGGATGTGAAAGACATGCAGGTAGTTGGTTTAAAAGAGGCAAATGTAGAGGACAGAGAAGTATGGAGATGGATGATCCACTGTGGCGACCCCTAATTGGACCAGTTAAATACGAAAAATAAATAAATAAATATATATATATATATATATGCAGATGAATCTTGAATTTCACTAATGAAAGCGAGTAAACGGCATCAACTCAAGCAATGACCAACTACTTCTCCGAAAAAGGTTAAATGTGAATCGTATTAAAAAGGTTTTGCCAGCAGAGCAAAACACAAAAGTAACATTTCTGATCATGTACTGTATGAACAAACAGACACTAATACAGCACAGTAAAAGTTTGAATCCTGTCCGTTTTTTTGCAATCACTATAAATCGAATATGCAATCAAATAAATTAAATTCATAGATGCCATACAGAAGGAAGTCAGATTTTCAGCATTTTCAATCACTGTCATCCAAAATGTAGTTTACATCAAGAAATACTGAAATTGTCGTCATACTGACAACACGACTAAACATTTTGATGATCTTGCTTGTAAACAATGACGAAGGGACTTATCATTCTGATGGGAATGAGATACTTACAAAAATACTTACTTTTGGGAGATAAACTAAGGATTTTGAGAAAAGTACAGGCTTTTGTAATAAATCCAATGTGCTGTATGTACACATTGTTTAGAGAATGCACTTACTGGTTTGTAAATATTAAGAGAAATGCTACAAATCAGCTGAGAAAAAGTGTAAAAATTGCAAGTTTACAGACAATCATAAATTGATTAAAGGTGATTAAGTGTAACCCACACCTACAGTGGGGTCGAAAAATCTGATGCTACTAGTATTTCCTTGTACCAGTGTTGATCGTGTGGGGGAGCGGAGCTGGACGGAACAAGCCTGCAGAAACACCTGCAGCTGATGAGACTAATCAGTGCGCTCTGTTTCAGTCTGGCGACCCCAATAAAGAGGAGAGACCCCCGGGAGAGAGAGACACCAAGCAGAGAGATGAGCGGAAGGGTTGCTGAACGGGGACTTAGCGCGGGCGGGCGCCAGTGAAAGACGGGTCGGGCGGCGAGTGAACCCGAGTGGACGCGGGATAAGGCGTGCCGGTCCACGAGGAAACTCGGGCGGGCGGTAAAGGGAGAACGCGCGCCGATCCGCGAGTGAGACAGGGGGACGCCGAAGGAGCGCGTTCCGATCCGGGAGTGTGTGGGTGAGCCCTGGCGTGAGTACTGGAAAGGAAAACGCCAGGGTGAGAACGAAAGTAGTGAATTTTCGCCTGTCTATCTTTCTTCCAGTGTTCAAGTCTTCCAATTTTATTTTTTTTTAAGTATAGATGCAATAAAATATAATTGAAAAATCAGAAATAGAAATGTTTATGCAAAACCCTATGATCCATTAAACATTTATAAGCTTTGTTTTGAACAATTTCAAGATTCAATTTTAAATGAAAAACACAGCTGTATATGATCTACTTATACAATTCACATCCAATCAAATGGTCAACAAATGTTTAAACTATCAAAATGCAAATCCCAAACCTTAAAAGATTTCAATCACATTTTGCAAAAGCAATTTGTACATAAAATAAGGGAGCAGTACTGAGATTCTGTCCACATGTGCATATAAATGTACACTACATCCTACTACTGCAGTTATATTTCACTGTACTGTACCTCGTCTGTCTTTGACCCCATGGGAGAATGACATATAGAGGAAGAGAAAGAACTGATGAAGTTCAGACATGGCGTTTACTAATAAAGTCAGCGGCTACATCATCCCACAGAGCAGTTTGACCTTTTCAGTATTCTCCTCCAGATTACATCCATCTCATCCTCCCTGTCTCTTACTCACTCACACACACACACACACACACACACACACACACACACACACACACACACACACACACACACACACACACATATCACAGAAAGTAGGGAACATAGGGATATAAAACTAGATCTAAACCTTTTGTAGGTAGATTATGAAAGATGCAACATTCTGATGAAGCTTTTCATGCTCATCCATGCCTGTGCGATAAAAGAACAAAGAACAACTGTACTGCTATGACAGATATTTGTCACCTGATAATCAAAACAATGTTACTTTTCTTTTCTTAATTATTTTCTTGTTGCTTTGAAATGCCAATGCTCTCTTTTTCACCTTTTGGCATTTCTAACACAATTCGTTCTGAAGATCTAAAAAGAAAACTATAATATTTTAGAAGAAAAAACAGTATTGGAGAAGGCAGGTTTTTGCTATAAATTAAAAAAACATTTGAATTCGGGGAACAAAGATGAATATCAGACTTTAGATATATATAATTTCAGCTTGATGTTCACATTTAGACATGGTAAATAGCTTGACCACCTATTCAAAAGTATTGGAACATATTGTAATACATATATTATTATACATATACCTAGCTTGCAATAACAACATCAAGCCAGTGAGCTAATGTCAACAAATCGTTGCCAGATTGTGTGTTTTGGGTCATTGTCTTGCTGCATGTTGGAGTTCCTTCCAATTGGACTGGGTGCAAATTAGCGGACAGAATGCTTCCAAAGGCTTTAGAATTTATTCGACTGCGACTATCATAAAGTAAAAAATATTGAACATTAAACCCTATCTGTGTGAACAGCATAAGGAACAAGTGTGGAGGTGAGTGATATTGACAGATTAAAAGACTAAATCTCTGCTGCATTGTTTTCTAAAGGCTAAATACTTTGGATTGTTAAACTACATTGTGTGATTTGTAGCAAAGCGTTAATCAAAGTGACAATACACCAACATGTCAATATAATGTTACGGCTAAAAACATCAATTTTGAACTCTATTACAAAAGTTAATATATCATGACAGATAACAGATGAGGAATACCACGACTCATAAGTTATAAAGCTTTTTAGTAGGTGGCTTTTCCCTTTGACCTCAGTTTAATGTATCTTGTTTGAATGGTCCATTAGTACTTAAAACCTTGATATTTTAAATTAAATTAGTGTTGGGGTGAAACTGCAGGAGGTTAGCTCTCAAGGTTATATTTAAATGAATCTGCAGTGGATCTATAATGTCTTTTATAAATTAAATAACAGATAAATCTGTTTTTCAAGGGTAATATGGCTTCCATTTGTACCAGACTGGAAGTACTCCTATATAACACATTTTTTAAACTCTTCTCCATGTCAGATCATTAGCTCTCTCTTTGGGTCTATAGTAGCTCATACTAGTTGTGAAGGAACACTAAACAGTGTGTGTAATCATTCTTTTCAGCTCTTCTCCAACAGAGACTTAATGAGCTTCTTCCTAATTTGAAAATGACCACAGTAATTAGAGAAGTATCCAGTAGTCTGAGATTAATATTAGAGCCGAAAGGGGGGTATGATTCGGGATTTCTGCCAGGGACTTTCACAAAAGCCACTATACACCGTAAACAAGTACAAACACACTTGAACACAAAATCAGAAAGAATGGGGTTTGTGTATTTTGCCATGTCATTTTACAGTAGAGTAACTACCTGTTGTTTGGTATGTTAGTCTATTGGTTTATGATTTTACATATGCTCCGCCTCCTCTGAAGTACAAATACTCAATCTATGTCTTTTAGTGATCAATATATATCTGTCTGTGTAAAGATCGCACTGGGCATCTTACAGGCTATGCTAAAGGTCACAAAACGATTGAGTGTCTGAGGTGTAAGGTCATGACCATATACAGGTAAGGTCTAGAAAAAATAGATAAGTGCGACAAGAGAAAGTTATTTTCAATTAAAATGCATTACTAACTCAATATTCCTGATTACCGTGATGCCTAATGTGGAATTACTTTAGTATACCTGACATTTCCTTATAAGTCAGATGTCTCTTTATAGGTCATATTTAATACAGTGCATGTGTTGGTTCCATCAACAAATTTGAAACTAAAACTTGTAGCATAAAAGAAAGAGGCAGAAATAAATGATCTGTAGCTGCTGCTCACATTCTGTTAACACTCACAGATATACAGTAGCACATACATGCATGACACATTAGTTACTAGCTATGTTCATGCATCTGTTTTGAACATTTTTTCCTTCACACCACAAAGGATATAAATAAGAATATACTGCTGCTATCCTAAAATAGAAAAGTTTGCCAAAACATAATATACACAAATATATGTTTGATAAGGTATGATTGAATTATTAGTTGTGAGCAGGTGATTCTCTGCTTTTGACACTACTACGTTTGAATGTTAACATAGCTAAAACTAACGTTTATCAGACTGGCTTTGTCACTCTACCAGGCAGCTAAAGTCATTAGTGATCAATTAGAAATACATTTGCAATTCTATTTATATGAAGCTTTATCTGACCTACCAAACAGCAAGAGTATTAGCTAAGAAACTCCCTAATTTCCTTTATAACCATATTTTTAAAATGAAAACACATATTATTCAATAGTTGTTTGGCATAATTAGTTTTTTTTTTATCTTGCTTTGGGCAATAACCTTAGTGTATGTTCTGAAATGAATTCTGTTCAATCAGGAAAAAATCACCCCCAAGTCATAAGGTTGAAGGTTGAATCTATGTGTAAATCTTAGCCTAAGGCAGCATCTAGGCTTCCCTATATCTAGTCCCGAGGACAAAATAAAGTTCAAGAAAGTTCACTTGATGTGATAATGAAGGTGGCTGCAACAGTCACTGACTAGCACTCAAGGTAGAATTTTATGACTTGGGCTATGAAACATATTTGTGAATTAACTTGGACTTTATCCCTGATTTATTATTTTAATTTGATTTACGTATGGAACTAGATAAAATATTTTAATTTCCATCTGCATACATTTTTTTCACAATATATCTATTCCTGTCATCCAAGACAAGGTGATATTTTTAGCTGTCCAGTTTAATTCAGCATTTGCCATCTTAAGCCTTAAAATCCTGTTTCTTCCTGACATGGAGGGAAACTGATGTGGTCTTTTGCTCATGTTGCACTTAAAATCAGTTGGAATGCTTTTCTGCATAACACAGTTGTGATGAGTGATTATTTGATTTACTTAAGCACTCCTTACTACTTGTTTCATGTTTTTGTGTAGATTTTTGGGTTGGTCATGAAAATCCCATGAGATCTGCACTTTCTGAAATACCCAACCCAGCTCATTTGGTACAATCCATACCAAGTCACTGAGGTCACACTTGTTTCTTTTTCTAGCAATAACTGAAGCTTTTGACCTGTATTTGCATAATTTTGTGCATGTTGCTGTTGCCATTGGATAATTGTATAAATGAATGGGTGAACAGGAGTGTAGGTCTTACCTTTAGTGCATAATTAGGCTTATTCTAAATGAGTAAGTAAGCATTAGCTCAAACATGCACATGTATTGCTTAAGTGTGGTTCCTGGATTATGGACAGGGGCTTTGTTTCCAACAAGCTGCTGCACTGTCACCTTCATGATTATTAACACTTGCATAAATTCTCCATATGCACCTCCCTATAGTTGTTGTTGTTATCCACAGTCCTTGTCTGCATGCTCAGGTTAGGTTTTTTTTTGTTGCATTGTGTTTTGATTTCTTAGATTTGTATCTCCAGTTTTTTTGTAGATTTGCACTGTAAATACAATGTCTGCACTTGCATCTGTTTTACATTACATGTCTTGTTTGTTTTTCCTGTAGTCTTTTTTTTATTTTTATTCTTTTATATTTTTCTGTTATCTTCATATCATGGATTGTCTTGCTTTCACCTGTGCCACCTGTCTGATGTACCCAGTCTTGCCAACGTTAAATAAACCTGGCTCACACCTACACTGGATATTTTTTGCATGCTGAAAATGGACACCATGGGTTATGCTACCATATTATTGGATACTTTGCCTAACCGTAGCTGATTAAATCAAGTACACTACATATATGCAAAAGATTTATAGTATATGTGCTTTTTGAACATCCCATTCAACATATAGTCCCATTTACTGTTGATAATAACCTCCATTGTTTTAGAAAGATGTTCCAATACATTTTGGAATTGTCCCTGGGTGTTAGTAAAGTCAGTAATGATTTAGAATGAGTATTGGGGTAAAGTCTGCACTCCAATTAATCCAAAAGATGTTCGGTAAGTTTGAGATCAGAACTCTATAGACGACCACTCAAGATCTTCCACCCCAATCCATGTAAATCATATCCTTTCAGAGCTTTCTTTGTGAACAGAAGCATTGTCATGCCACAAAAGATATAAGTCACGTAGTACAAATAAAGGGAGAATTTGACTATACCGCATCTAAATTCAGTCTATAAAGTTATGTGGCTCCATTATAGTGGTAAACGTCTGGGAAAGAACCGCATATGGATGTCCCAATATGTATTTTCCATATGGTGTGTGTCATAATGGAGTAATGGTTTGCTTTGTCATTGAGTCATATGCCTAGTTTTATACCTTGTGACAGTGACAAAAAAAAGTCATAGTGAGCAGGATGGAGCGTAGGCCCTGATATGTGACTCAGAGGAGGTAGGTGGAATTCCACACAGGCGATGTTGTCAAGTTAGGAGACCAGGTAGCAAAAAGTTAGTATTGTGCAGTAGAATAGTGTAGTGAATAACAATGAATACTTCCTTCTACAAAGTATCTCTGAAAGGACAAATTATACAGATTAGCTGAATCTGGAGATACTACTTAAATCGCATATGTTGGTACCTCAGGTGTAAATTTAGCATTACACACTACCTGGGCAAGTACAGTTTACCTAGAAGAAAGGTTGGTTTGATTTGTGCATGATTATAATTTTGAAATTAAGTTTCAATACAGGTAGAAATGTCCACATTTTAGCAACGGTACAAATCAGTTTGCAACATTAAGCAAGCTTGATACATTAAATGCACTAAAGTTCTCTTGTATAGAGCAGGTATCCTCAGAATAGAATAGAATAGAATAGAATAGAATAGAATAGAATAGAATAGAATGAGACAAAGGATTTTTACCCACAATTATTATTCACCTGAGGGCACTTGCCATAATGCACCATATTTAAATCTCAAATTTTCTTAAGTTGCTCAAGAGGTTGAGGTTAAAATAAGAGAAATGAGAGAGGTCAAACCTCTGCTTTGATATCAGCCTCTCTGCTCATCAGTATCATGCTTGCTCAAAGGAAGGCAAAATCCTGTAGAGAACCCAGAGAGGATGATAAAAGAGAATATTCATCAACTCCTAGCTCTCTGGAATATTCCAGTGAAATTGAAAGTGTGTGCTGAACTCCACAGTATTTAGTACAACCTCAGTGCTATGCTGTAAGAACATGCTGAATTCAGTTGATGGCACATTGCTTTTTAATTAAATCCGATAATGTAATCAACAATTTAAATTATTGATTTGTAAGTCACTTGCAGTGAAGCAATGCCTGGCTTTGATGGTCCTGACTAAAGAAAAAAGGGGAAATTACAAATTGTGTGGCACCAGATTACATTATGTGAAACCGTTGATTTGCTTTACAGTCTTGTTTTTTTTGTAGTAAGGTAGCTCATCTAATAACTGTTTACATGATGATGATTTTATGTTGTTTGTGTTATGTAGATATTCAAATTACCACGTACACATCATCACGATGAACAAATATTAATTCATTCCACAGAAGTGTCTTTTTTTGTTGTTGTTGTTGTGGTTGCACATATTACACAACTGTTTCATTAGAAATGCATTACTGCACTGCATGATTGTGTGACTGTTTGGACTTAGTTTACATCACTAAACAATTTTCTCTGCTCATTAACTCAAACTATATTACAGTGTTTAATTAAGCTAATTAAATCTCAGTGGCTGCTCTAGAGAGTGTAGTGGGAGTAGTGTGAAGCATGACAGAGTGAGACAGAGAGAAAGAAGCAAGGGAAGGGAAGTGTATAATTCCCATAATTAATTAGAAGTCTTAACCTGAAGTAATGTTAAAGCATAGAAAGGTGGCAATGGAAAGTTCATTGCTTCTTTCATTTTCATACACACACATACATACATACATGCATACATACATATATACATA
Source organism: Silurus asotus (assembly GCA_024362625.1). Classification (NCBI taxonomy): domain Eukaryota; kingdom Metazoa; phylum Chordata; class Actinopteri; order Siluriformes; family Siluridae; genus Silurus; species Silurus asotus. The sequence goes on from MU574732.1 coordinate 5,377,088, forward strand.
CATACATACATACATACATACATACATACACACATACACACATGCATATACATACATACATACATACATACATACATACATACATACATGCATACATACATGCATACATACATACATACATACATACATACATACATACATACATACATACATACATACACACACATACATACATACATACATACATACATACATACATACATACACACATACATACATACATACATACATACATGCATACATACAAGCGTGCTTCTACAAGTCATTTCTCTTGTAAAGACCTGCCAAATGTCCCAAAACATTCAAAATAATTAGATATTCTTTTCTTTGAGGGAAATGTTGTTCCCCCCAAGATTTGCCATGGCTCTGAGCTGCCAAAGGCCTGGACTCCTCAAGACCTCAAAAAGTACTGTAAGTTGAGGTGGGGCCTCTATGGATTGGATTTGTTTGTTCAGCACATCCCATAGATGCTCGATCCAATCGAGATTTGCAGAATTTGTAGGCTGTATAAGCATCTCAAACTCTATGTTATGTTCTTCAAACCAGTCTTGAACAATATTTTCAGTGTGGCACGGTACATAATCCTGCTGAAAGGGTCCACTGCCAGTGGGAATATTGCTGCTATGACTGAGTATACTTGAGAGGCAACAATGTTTAGGTAGGTGCTACGTATCAAAGTAACATCCACATGACTGCCAGGACTCAAAGTTTTCCAGCATGACATTGCCCAGAGCATCATACTGTCTCCACTGGCTTGCCTTCTTCAACTAGTACAACCTGACAGCATCTCTTCCCAGGGAACTAGCACATAGAAACACACCTAGGTGTCCACATATTTTAAAAGAAAATATGACTCATCATATGTGGCAGTTCTGATTTCTACATCCAGCTAAACAGGGGTACGCAACCTTTTCAGCAATTTGTGCTATGGTAACTCTTCTGTGGGATCAGAAAAGATCTCCACTGGTGTCAATTTGCCTTGGGTGCCTATGACTCTTGTAAATTCACCAGATGTCCTTACTTAGGCCACATTTGTGATACTGACCACTTCTTACCAAGAACACCCTAAAAGGCCTGGCGTTATGGAGATGTTAAGATCAGCTACCATAATCTGACCACTTACATTGTTATATTTGCCCATTTTTCTTGCTTCCAACACAACAACTTTCAGAACTGAGTGCTTACTTCCTGCCTAGTAGAGCTCTCACATTAGGTGGAGGTAATAGTGATGTAACAATGCTCTCAATAATGGTCTTATTTGACCCACATCACAACAATACAAAGACACATACTTCTGGGAATAATGAGTGAAAAAGAAAGTGGAGGAAGACAGAAGCGCCCCTCAGGATGCAGCAACGGAACAAAGAGTTCATTATTCCCTCAGCAAAGTGTACCGTACAGCATGCTCCACCATGCACACAAAGTGATTAGGAAGCACAATCTCAAAACAACCAGCTCAGCAAGCAAGTCTAGTGAATAAGAAAAGGAGGCCACCTTTTTTTTTCTTTCTTTGCCTCTGAAGACTATAGTGGGCTTAGCAAGAATGTGTGTGTGTGTGTGTGTGTGTGTGTGGTGTGTGGTGTGTGTCTGTATTAAAATTTTATTACAAAACGAAGGAAAACAGGGAGACATTTTGAAATCTATGACTTACAACTGTTAGATTTTCTCATATGGATGACAGTGCATATGCAGTGCATCTAGTTCAGAAATAAAAAATAAGGACACAGTTGAACATAACAACATTATCAACATCATGCAAAGAGAGCTAAAAAAAACAAACAAGAAAACAATATATATATATATATACTATAAATACAATACAATAAATACAATAAATATTATATTTATTAATATTATAATCCTTACCATGTTTCCAAAAAAAACCAAAAAGTGCTGAGACTGGAGATTCCTTAATATATTTTCCTTAATTAAACACCTTCCTTGTTAAATACCTGACTTCTTGGCTTCTTTATTAAAAAAAGATAGTCTTTCTTTTTCCTGGTTAACAAGCAATTTATTAATCTGAAACATGAAACAAATAATGGAACATGCTTAAGACCTTCTAAAAAAAGTGTCAGTATTATGTTGCGAAAAGTACTTCCCATTAGCCATTGCACATCACAAGACAATGTCACATGCTTGTTTACACAACTAATTCATGTTAACGTTAATTAGCACTTGTGGATAATGTATAATAAAAAAAATATAATATATTATGTAATTGTGACTTGTATGCTACTTTGTATGTGATTTGTGTTGTGTTTTAATATACTGAAAATTAAATATATATACTCTGAATGCATTTTAACACCCATGCTGGCTTTCTTGTATTAAAAAAAGATAAAACAAACTCAACAATTCAACAATTCACTCTGACAAGACGAGGGGGGGTGGGGGTGGGGAGGGTTTGAGCTCGGTTAAACTCATCTAGCTTTTAACCTCCCTAATTTTTGCACAAAGACCCCAGGGATGACACACATCGGCAACTGATGATCTGGGTCATAGCACAAATATAACAGGGCATTGTCATACCTGAGTTATTACAACACAGCTCTTGAATTAAGTGTGGCATGGACACAATGTACTAGCCATATTATTTTCCTCAGACTCAAGCAAAGAATATGCACAAAACATTAGTGCAACCAGAATCATGGGGGAAAACTTTCTTGGGTTTATTTCTGTAAGTTTAAAGTAAACAGTATTAATCTAACTAACCCTAACTGTGATACTATTTAAAGATCAAATTATATGGAATAAATAATTTGACCTCTTCTGTTATATTGACATATATGGTAATATAGGTTTGTGCTTTTCATGACATATGGTCAGCCTTTCTGGGTTCATTAAGCTCCTCCTTTTCTCTGCAAAAGAAAAAAAATGAGGCTTACAAGTTACATAGTAATGAACCCAGGCTGTGTGGGTATACTTTTTGGCTCTCATTATAATGGTACAAGTTAGTATACATGACATTTACATGGAAAATAAACCTTTTATACAGTACATGTAGTGTACAAGTAGTGCCAGAACATTGCTCAGAAATGTATGGAAGATTCTGCAAATAAGCTGACATGAAGGTTTTATTGTCCTTACAATATTCTAAAGAATGTTCTCGAAATAATAAATAAGTCAGAAAAAAAAGGCAGATTTTTGTTCGATGTATTAAAAATGCCTTGAACAAAACCAGAACAAAATAGAATGGAAACAATAAACTAATACATGAAATAAAAATGTAGAGATCTATGTATGACTGCTGTGTTCTGCTTTATACCCCCCCCACACTCCCTCTCTTTTCTTCTCTATAATAAAAAAAGGGCAGAGAAGATCTTTTATTGCTATAAGGTCAAACCTACTTTTTGATAATTGTCCATGTTCTTTTCTTCATCCAAAAAAAAAATGACCCAATTTATATTCTCAGGTATTCTCTCAACAATTTGCTTCAACTGTACAGTCCAACCTATAATGTAGCTATTGTGCACACTTTTTGCTGAGTACCAGAAGTGTATCCAGGAGCCGCAAGGGTTTTTCAATATATTCGATATATATTTATTAATGGCAGGCAGCTGAGGATATTTTTTTATTTATTTTTATCCACACCACAAAAGGAAGGCAGCAAATAACAAAAATAGACTAAATCAGTGGTTCCCTATCTTTTCCCAAGCAGGGAAAATGCAACTTGATTGAAGGCTATGGTACTACAATAAATGTTGCATAATAACATACATTACAGTATATTAAAATTACATTTGCCATGGTTCCTCTCAATTATAATTTTATAATATATATAAAAACATGACTCTAAAAAGTTCTAGTTGATTGAAATAAACACATTTATTGTACAATAAAGTTCAATGCCTTATACACCTATTCAGGGACCTCTAATGAGAGACATGAAATGGGGTCTTTATTTTTCAAAGGTTTTTCCAAATGGCACCCACCCCTTTTTTCTTGGCATTTTGAACCAAATTTGGCCCACAGGCCCTAGTTTGACCATTTCTGGACTAAATGTTCTGTACTCATGATTACTGATTACTAATTCAACGGACATGAGCTTTAACACAATCAGCAGTCTTGAGATTGGAGTTACACAAACAGAGGATTTAATACTGTAATTGTGTTTTTTGTTAGAGCACAGACAAAACTACAAATATAAGCATTACCTATGTATGCCATGAAAGAATTGTGCAGGTATTCAAACTAATTTATATATTATTCTGACCATGCACTTCTGGGATTAAATCCAAGGTCAGATTTGCAAATACCTGAAATACTGTGTGAACAAGTGTGATATAATGACAACTTTTCACCCTTAAATGTATGTTTTGGCAACTTAAACATAAATACTGTATATTTAATAATCAGGAAATGGCATTTAGAATTTTCTTTGCAATGCCATACGGTAGGGCAGTATTACCATTAGAAATATGGCACCATTAATAGTATTGTCTCATGAAAATATACACCTTAATTTGTGATAAAAAATAAAAAAAAATCACTAAATCTGTATTCATATCCAAAAGACTAAATTATTTTTTTATAAAAATATGAATTATTTTAAAGTGAGATGTAAAGGAAGAAGATGACTGCTTGGTCTGCTTATCCTTTAACCATAATGTTTAATTCACATTTACCAAACACAATACACCAAACTAACAAATACACATTATTGTATTAATTCAGCAACTTAAAAACAGCAGTTTATATATTATAGATTTACATTTTAATGGCTGTATAAAGTAGTGACTAAAATGTCAAATAAAGGATAATCTGGATCAAGAGCTGCTTTATATGTTGTTGAGCAATGAGGGTGATTATTCCATATTACCATGATGATTACTAATGCAGCTAATATATTGCTTATATTAGTAGTAGTAAAGAGCAAGAGCTTCTATTTGTCACAAACACATTACAGCAAAGTGAAAATCTTTCTTCATATAAATCACAGCTTGTTAGGAAGCTGAGGGTCAGACAATCTCTGGAGCACAGAGGGTTAAGGGCCTTGCTCAAGGGCCCAACAGTGACAGTTTGGGGTGCTGGAGCTTGAACCCTGACATTCTGATCAGTAATACAGAGCTTTAACTGCTGTGCTACAAGTCCTCCCACCTCCCAGTCTCCAGCTCCGACTTCTATTAAATATTTATTTTAAACATCTTTCTATACACACACACATAATGCAAATAATATCATTTACACATATGCAATCAATATCACATACTCTTCTTTTTAATGACAATAACAACACAGAGTATACTTCTGCAGCACTTCACATAAACGTCTTCCATGTTTACACTTCACATGTTGACACTTATATATGAATATGTGTTTGTGTATACACTACACACTTTTTATATGTGCATAAATAAAGTTTTATTTTTCCTTATGTACTTAATACATTTATGTTATAGGCTGCAAAGAAAATCCACAGAGTTTGTTTTTTTTTCATGTTTTTTTGTTTTTTTAAGACTGGAAGGCAGTTGCTTGTGATTATAGGTTCTAATCTAAATACTTTTGGAAAACACTGTCAAATATACTTCTGCTTAAGGACAATCTAGCAATCTGGAGGTGTGATCTCTATGCAGACATTTTGCATAATCTGAATAGGGCCACCCAGAAAATTATCTTAAGCATTTTACAGTCATAACCTGTCTCTGAACTTGTATAATTTCCTCTGAATAAATATGAACAGAATTATGATTCTGACTTGGAAGAGTAAGAGAATGTGTGGAAAAGGACATATACATGGAAATGAAAACAGACTGTAAGACTGCAAGCATTGAGAGTCTAAAAATAAGTCAAGTGTCTGAGTCTGTCAAGTGTTAGCTGAATTATCATTCTATCTTCAAACATTAATATGGTAGGTTTGACTATTATTCAAAAGTTTAGTTAAGTAGTAAGTTTATTGTTTTGTATAAGCCATGATTTTATTTTTTTTAGTAAAGACAGAATACATAATGTTTTAGCACGTAGCTAAATGTTTCTTTTAAAACCAATGCAGTGCAATGGTAGATTCGGAAATGTGTGATTTGTTTGTTATTTAGATTTTGCATAACTAATAGTCCACCACCGCAGGCATAAATTCATCAACAGTCAGCATATGCAAAGAAAAAGAAAGTGATTACACAGCGTATAACACTGGTGTGTGATTGATTTCACTGCATTATTTTCTTGAGCACTCAATAAATAACTCAATCATTCACATACACCTACAAATCCAAAGCTACCAAGTATGAGCTTTTATGATTTTTAATATTCTAATATTTTCCAGGGCTAATATTATAATGTATATTAGAATGTATGATGGAATGGGTTTTTATTTTATTTATTTTTTTAAAGATTTCCCTAATGGACAGTCAGATACAAATCGAGACTAAACTGTATTTTTAATCACTTCATTGATCTTGCTGTTGAAAAACTGCAGGTGTCCCACAATCCTCAGGGGTGTGTTTTGCATGATCTCACAGTGTGAATAACAGTTGCCAATGTGCACGCAAACAAGAAATCCTAGTGTATGCAGGTGTGTGTGTGTGTGTGTGTGTGTGTGTGTGTGTGTGTGTGTGATATGTGAGATCAACTGGTGTATGGTATATTAACTGTGCCATCATCTGCCAGCTTCTTTGTGCTGGCATGAAAAGTCCAACTGACCACAGCCCAAAACATTGAGAAGCTTGTACATACATCATCTTGATTTTAGAAAGAGTTGGACACAATATAAAAGTGATCAAGCCTCTATCACTGCAGTTGTACAAATGCTTTAATACAGACCATTTTTGCAGCCACATTTGTATATAGCATTTGTACTTTTTTATTTGTGTAAATAGAAATCGAATTAAAATCTGCGATTCATTTTTTTTAAGAAATTTCAAAAAGCAATAGGAATGTTTATTGAATAATATATCAAGTAAATGTTGAGAAACTTTGGTCATTCACTCTTATCTCAACATTAGTATCATGCTAATTTAAACACATTTCTAATTATGAGAATTGTAACAAAATGACTCTGAGGCATCATACTCTTCTTCCATAAGTAGCCACAACATTATAAGAACCACCTGAGAGTTTTATTTCATGCTCTGTGCATTATTCCAATAAATTACAGTTAATGATCCTCCAAGCTATAAGGTTACTGTTGAACAGTTGATTTTAATCCCAACACAACCAAGCTGCCACTTTTGGACCCTTGAACAAGACCATAAAACTCTCAACTACTCAATTAAATCTTATCTCTATTGAAAGTTGCTGTGGATACAAGTGTCAGACAAATTAATTAAATGTGAATTTGTTTGTGAAACAAAATGTATTTACATACAGATGCCCATGAAGCATACCCAGTAGTTCATGGATTATTAATTTACACTTAGTGGCCTATAGAAATTTATTTATTTACAATACATTTCAGATTTATCATAAAAAGTTTTATTTTCATATTAACACTCTGCTAGTTTAGCCAGTTCATATAAATTGGCCAATTGGTGAATCTGCAAAACTGCACAACAACAATAAACTAGATAGCTAGCATGGGTAACAATCTAAGCATATGCAGGGATAATGAGAATTGACACATCCTAGTATTTTAAATCGAGCAGGATCAACACTAACAGCTTTTAGTCAACACGTCTCTTTCTGGACAAATTGAAATAGTTTGTGCTCATGTTTTTATTGTTTAAATCAATTCAGTTAAATATAAAAAAGGTATAGTGCTTCTAACAATTGATAATCTTGAAGAGCAGCTTAGCAGAAATGAATACATTTCAAATATTCTTTATTTTAGGTTATTATAGGTGTATCCATACTGAGCAAGCCAGAGGTGATGTTGGTAAGGGGAAACTCCCTAAGAAACCTTGAGAGGAGCCAGACTCAAAAGAGAAACAATCTATATCTGAGTAATACTTATTTTTTATTAAATACAAACTCATAATTGTTGAATGTTTAAGGTGGTTACTGACAGACATGCCTTGGTGACATTTCTGAGCCAGTTTTTGCAAAACTGTTCATATTTATTGCAGTAAAAAGCCATCTTGATGATACCAAGCATTTTTTGGCTACTCATGTGGAGGCCATCCTCAGTAGCAGTGAGTGGTTTCCAAGTGATGAGGACTCCTGAAGTATTGCATCATGGTGGATCAGGCATATCCAAGCAGAAGGGATCCAGATCATTGGTATCTCAGGTGCATGTGGTTTTCAAGTAATCTTTTTGGAAATTCTGGCTACTCTGAGTGCTGCCTCTTAAAATGCTTACTGTCACTCTAACAAATAGCACAGAGCCTTTTTTTGGCAAGCAGATTGGTGGGAATGAGTGATAACTCAAGTATGGATGTTTGCATAAATTATTACTAGATTTTTGCATGCTGCAATGATTGCAAGCTTTTCTTTCTGCCATTTTCCCCACAGTTTTTCACCACAAGGGCTCTATATACACTTCTGCATTTTTAAACAGTCAGATGGTAAATAATCTTCATTTAAACATCAAGTTAAAAAAAAAAAAAACTACTGCTACAATAGCTAAATTATGTAACTTTACACATATAATAAATAAATACTTTTGTCAAGGATATAATTACAATAGGTTTTAAAAAGTTTAAAACCCCCTGCCATAATAAACTAACATGTGTAACATTTGTATTTTTCTGTTATCGTTATCTTTTCTAGTAAAAATGCAGAATAATGGAGAAAAGTAATAAGATGGGTTAGAGAGATAAAGAGGAGGCAGAAAGATCGTTCTCAATATTCTACATAAGCCCTCTGGAGAGAGATCTGCATTGAATACTGTAAAGGGGACACTGTGGCTTTATTTCTGTTCAGCTGACCTGTACTACTCAATAATTCAGAATGGATAAAGATGGGACTGTAGATTACAGCATGTGACTAAATTGCCTGAGTGCACTTTGTGGAAGTTCTCTCTTTTAAACACTGGTGTTAAGTGCTATTTCTGCATTATGATGTGTTCATAATGTTGCCTTTGGGACGTTGTCTCTTGTTTTTTTTGTTTTTTTTTTAAAAAGAGAAAGAATTACAGGACAGAAGACCAAATAGGTTAAATATAGTAAGCGAAAGTCATGTAGCTGTAATATTTGGGAATCGTTTAAATGCAACAGTTCTTTAATAATTAATGAGCTCTTTAATCTATTCATACATTGGCATGTTATTAACTGCTCAAAACCCGCATGATTATAATAGGTATATACTTATACAGATTTTTTTAAAAACTGTTATATTTCAAAAGCTGGAAGGTGTGGCGTTCAGCTCACTTCACATCTCGATAGCGTAATTGAAGTCTACCTTGCTGTGTATAGAGGCTCTGCTGCACAATGTGCTTGGCGAATTGGGGCCATCGACACTAAAACAGAACTAATTTGTTCCTATTTGTTCTTGGTTATTTAAATAGCCTGGCTCACTGCATGAAACAAGAGGCTTTTGTTACTTATGTGTGACTCATTAGTACCATGTGACAGACGACAATATGCTGTATATAATAACTTTTGCTTTATGACATGGTGCAGTATCATGCTGGATAGATCACTTTATTCACTCCATAGGGAAATTCAAATGTAGATATTTGAACATTGTAAACTGTGGCCATTAAAGCATAGATATGGTCAGCAACAATAAGCACATAGGCTGTGACAGTCCAGTCATGACTGATTGGTTTTAATGAGCCCAAAGTGTGACAAGAAAACATTCCCCACACCATTATACCAGCCTGAGCTTTTGACACAAGGCATGTTGGGTCCATGTATTCATATCCTTGGTACCAAATTCTGGTTCTACTATCAGTGTGCCTCAGCAGAAATCAAGGTACATACAATCAGGTTATGTTTTTCCTGTCTACAGCCTCAGCTTTCTGTTCTTGGCTGATAAAATTGGGACCCAGTGTAGTCTTCTGCTGTTACAGGTCTCCTGCCTTAAGGTTTGATATGTTGTGCATTCCAAGACACTTTTCTAAGATACACAGACCAAGTTGTCTAAAAAATACTGAAAAAATATTGAGAAATAATATTTAAGTGAACGCTAAGTCAAAGTGTGTCAAACTCAAACTAAATAAAAGTTTTAATTCAGAGCCCATATAATCTCTCCATATTTGAATATATATAAATTAGGGCTGTAGCTATCAATTATTAGAGTAATCGAGTATTTTAACGATTATTACAAAGATTAAATGAGTAATCAGATAAAAAGTACTTTTAAGTTCTAAAATTTACATTTTAGTGCTAAAATTGATTACAAGAATATCTGTGAAAACTACCGCATATAGTGCATTTAACTGCCATTTTAAATAATCTGAAATTAATTTTTATATTTATTTATGATTTTTTTATTTATAAATAAATATAAAAATAAATTTCAATTTATTCAAAAGAAAAACCTCACTGTACAGGTTTTTTGTTTTGTTTTAGTTTGAAATTATCCTAAACTTTGGAAACTTTTTGTCATTTGAATAAATCCTATTGAAGCCCGTTTCCGCCACATGAAAAGAAGTTTGCCTATTTATTTCTCATAATTCTTTTTTCTTTTTTTTTCCACAAGTCTGTTTTTTTCCTTAAAATTCTGAAACGTTATTTCTCTTAGATATCCAACATTCCTGGTGTATCCACCGGTAACCATGTTGTCAGCCTGAAGTTTGAAGATGCTGGTGTATGAACAAGTCCTTGTCTGCTTCATCTGTCTTGTTCTGTCTCCTCCAGAGCTAAATGTTAGTCAGAGTTCCCCTTTAGGAACTCAAGCTGCAGCAACAATGCTTTGGAAACACTTCTGTGTCTAAATTTTGTGTGCAATGAGTCAAATGGAAAGCATGGCATTATCAGCAGGGTGACGTCACGTCCAGGAAGCTATAAAAACATATGAAGGGAAATCGGGGCAAGCATCTGTTTGTTCAGTTAGCGCTGTGTGTGTGTGTGTGTGTGTGTGTGTGTGTGTGTCTGTTCTACAAAAAGGTACAATTCTTTATGAATGATAGTAAGCACAGTTTGTGTCGAGTTTGGGAGCAGAGCATGCTCAGTTGAGAGAGAAAGAGAGGGGGAATACATTCTATGATATATTGTCTGTGCCTCTGTGTTTTTAGTACAGGATGTCAAAGTCAGCTGTGGATTTTTCTGCCTACCAGCTTTTATGATGTGGATGAAATCTTCTAGTTAGTTGCATTCGGAACATACAGATGACAACCAACAACATACTTTATGTTTAAGTCATTTCCAACAATAAATAGCATGTTTATTTAATTGAATTCTAATCGAGATTTTATTTCTTACACCTATTAACATTATAAATATTACAAGTTTGTTCAGGGGTAGGTTGTTCCCTACATAAATAAATGACTACATTTTAAATCCCACTGCCATATTTATTACTGTCTGGCCGCCACCAAAAATCTAGGAGTGCATCACAGATATTGATCTATTTGTGGTTTTTATCGAGCCTCTGCATTTACTGATCCTTAGTTAAATGAATTCCCAAAATCGCCACTGTATGTGAGGGGATTTTTACATATTCCTACACAGTTCTGGGTATTAATGTTGCTGTACCTCTGCACCATATTCTAATTCATAAGTAATATATACTTGACCATCTCAATATAACCTGGCCAGCACAACAACAATATAAATAAATGTAGAAAAAAAAATCACAGCACTTTTATTTCCTTAGTCAATAGTACACTCAGAAATAGTCTGAAAAACACAAAAGACAATACAGATAACCTGAAGAGGAGATATATAGGCAAATACACTAATACCACAAAATTATTATTATTATTAACTTTTTGTTTATTTTACATTATTCTATGTATTCCAAAATAAAAAAAAACATGCAGGTTAATAGTGATTATTAATATGTGTAAGAATAAATTAGAAAATTGTCCCAATCCAACAAGTTGCTCCAACACTGGAGTGGCTACAAAATATATACATATGTACACCAACCAGGCAGAACATTATGACATCATAACACGAATCACAGTGAGTGAATAACATTAATTATCTTTTCATCATAGCACCTGTTAGTGGGTGGGATATATTAAGCAGTAAGTAAACATTTTGTCCTCAAAGGTGATGTGTTAGAACCACAAAACAATGACAGATCAGTAATGTACATGAAGTGTGAGAGTGCATGGTAGTGCAAATAGCAGTATTGTGTGTCAAATAAGATAAAGAGGTTACTTTAGAAATGTTGTACATTATACAGCAGCAATAGTGTGTGTAACATATGGGGATGATGTGATGACTGACTGTTCTGATGATGCAGTATTTATAGATATGAAGCAGTTCATATAATTAAGGTTTGTTGTAAATGAGGGTTCTACAAAAAAGTTCTGTAGCACCTGCCAGAAGAGAGTAGTTGAAAGAGGTTGTGTCCAGGGTAGTGGGCCTGGGGGAGTGGGCAGGGTAGCACCAACTATTTTTTCTGCTGTTTTAACTGTTTGCTGCTCTAAGATGTTAATGGATGTACACAGGAAAGATTTAATGACTGCAGTGCAGAACTGTATCAACAGCCCCTGTGGAAGACCATACTTCTTAAATTGATGTAGAAAGTACATCCTATGCTGAGCCTTTTTTTAAAAAGAGTTTATGTTGGACTCCCATTTCAGGTCGTGGGAAATGGTAGTTCCCAGAAACTCCACAGATGACACAGGGCTGTTGGATATTGTGAGTATTGTGTGTTTTCTAAAGTCCACTATAATCTTCACAGTTTTAGCGTGTTAAGCTCTAGGTAGTTCTAACTGCACCAGTCACTTCACCTCCTGCAAACTTGTCACCATCTTGAATGAGTCCAATGAGCATAGTATCATCTGCAATTTTCAGAAGTTTAACACTTGGGTCACTGGAGGTGCAGCCATTAGTTCAAAGGGAGGATATCAGGGGGTAGAGGACACATCCCTGAGGGGGCTTGTGCTGACTGTCCGAATACTGGAAGTAACCCTGGCCCAGTCTCACTTGTTGTTTCCTGCCTGTTAAGAAGCTGGTGATCCACTGACAAGTGGCAGGGGGTATAGTGAACTTCAGTTTGGAGTTTGGATCTTTATTGCTATACCCCTAAAGATACTCTGAGAATTTTTCATTCAAAACAAAAATATTTACCAAATGGAAGAGTTATAATTCATGGTTAATAACAAAAGCAATTTTTATTGCAGGGATGCTAGGATGCTGGTCCCTGGCAAAATCTTGGTAAATGCATTATCCTTGTCAAGATTGTGGTGAATCTGAAACCTACAGAGATATGATTTTTCAATAGGATTTTTAACTTAACAAAAATAAGAAAATGATGAATGCAGAGAAATTCTCCCTTTGTCCAGCACATGGTTTTAAATAGAGAAACAGCTTTTTAAATAAAAAGCCTGCCTCCTTTTATGAATATTTAGCCATATTGTAAGATTCTTAATCTGTTTATTTGGAATAATGCATTTGAATTTGGTAACATAAATGTGCTGTTTGTGTGATGTTGTGTATTGATCTTGTTACTTAAGCAACATGAGAAAACTGTTGTGCAGACAAGCGTATAGTGTATAGTGTTAAAAAAACAGTAAGGCATGACTTCACAAACAACAGGAACAAACAAGGTACAGATTGACGTGTGTGTGTACACACTCGGCTGCAGTGTATCCCACAGGTAGGCAGCAGCAGAATAACATTGTCTGACATGGTTGCAGTAATTAATGATGAATGAACTCCTGCATCACTTACAAATGATGTCTGATCTCAAAGGAGAAAGCCCGCTCTGACTAACAAACATCCTATTCATTACTGACCCACCTCCTCATCCACATCCTATTCCACTCTTCTCTTCTTGTTCTTTCTCCTTCACTTGCTTTCTGAAGTCCAGCTGAATTTTGTATTTCATGCTGAAAATGAATCCCCAGACACTCTTCACCTGTCTGAGAATGACTTGTTACAGTTTTAACGAACTCTCCAAACCCATTCTTCTCTCCTCTCACACATGACGGAGCAGTGCAGAGATTAATACCGCTTCCTTTATGATTTAAGATTTAAAATACACGCTGTTTTGCAAAAGTTTTAAGACAGGACATCCGTGGTATCAGTCTATAAAATGTATACATGGCATGATTTTGGATTCAGTAGAAGATAGATGGTAAAAGACCTTTGAATAATGCCATAGTATTTGGTCCCCCAATCCTCACTCCTGTATGTGTCTGATAAACATCTTTCAATAACAGACTTCAATTTTTGGGGAAAGCGTTTTCACTTAGTTTTGTAACACGTTTGTGGGAATTTCTGCCAATTTAGCTACAAGAGTATATTTTATGATTGGACACTGATATTACATAAGAAGGCCTGGTGCACAATCAGTGTACAAGTTCATCCAAAATGGTGTTTGGTGGGGTTGAGGTCAGGACTAGTGTATAATTCTAGCAAAATAAATTTATTTGTAATAACCACAATTTCTCCAGTTATAACAAGCTAAAAACACTGTAACCAGCAAAAATGCCTAATATAGAAGATGTGTCTCAGTGATTAAAACTCTGGGTTACTTATTGGAAGGTCCAGAGGGTTCATGCCTCTACACCACCAAGATGACAATTTGAGGCCCCTTGAGCAAGACTTTTAACCCTGGCTTCACTACCACATTATGGGTGACTTGGCGAGGGATATGTGAAGAAACGAAATTCGCTCTACTGTGAATGTGTCAAATAAAGAGTTTCATCTTCTTAAATATGTAGATTGCTAATTACATTTCCAGCATCCGTTTGTTTTATACTACACATGTTCGAATGGTGTCACAGGTTTTATTAAGGCATATGTTTTGATTAAAGCATTTTTTATTTTGTTTATTCATACATTTTTTATGAGTCTCCAGCAACAGTAAAATAAAATGGAATTTAAGTGTTTAGCACCATTACTATCATGTTACATCATAAGATGTTCATTAGGACAACAGTTGCACAAACAGTTTTGCAGTGAAGTGTCTAACCATGAACAGTTGATAGCTTCAAAAATGATGAAACTATGATGAATGGATATTCTGTCTCACCCACATGATGATGTAAATGCTTTGAGTCTGGATGCTCTCATGATTTCCTTTACATATTGTTTCATTGAGTTTTTCCTTTGCCGTTGTCATCTCTGGCTTGCTAATTAGGGGTAAACTTACAGGTTTGAATTTTCAAGCTTAAAAATGTATCTATTTACACTAATTGGAAAAATATTTTGGGAAACCTGGCTTTTCAGTCAAACCGTATTTGGTTTTATTGAAAATGTTACCACCAAGTTGGAGACACACTGCAAAGAATCTCTTTGGATGCAAAAGTATAAGACCTCTTGCATTATGAAAATGCACCTATGAACAAAGTGAGCTCTGTAAAGATATGGTTTGTATGGGTAGGATTGGACGATCTTGAGATAGAGCTCTGACCTCAACCTTTGTTACCCTTCATCAGGTCCTAGTTTTACTAATGCCCTTGTGGCTAAATGGCTAAATGAGCACAAATTTCCAAAAGCACAACTCAAAATCATCCCAGACGAGTGAAGGTTATTATAACAGTAAATGTGAAATGAAATGTTAAAACCAACCTACATATCGTCAGTTTTTCACAATCTTTTGTCCATATAGTGTATTTGTATAGTCAGTTGCATCTGTTTGATCACTGGCAACATGTAGTTGACTAGAGCTCATGAGACATAAGAACTGACTGACAGTGACCCTGGCCTGCAGGTTTCATCAGCCAGTGCACCCCGACATGCTGTGTTACATAATCTCTGCACCTATATTGCTGTTGTCTGTGACTTAATGTATTTAAGTCTTTCACCCACTGCACTTTTTGTTCTACATGTCTCTTCCACAGTATTGTTGTATTGTTATCTATTGTTTCTCCTCAGGAACTCAAGCTGCGTCACATATGCTTTGTTTCTAGAGGAAGTGACCAGTGCCATTGCCAAGCTCGAGACAACGCACAGGCTTTCCCAAAGCATTTCTAACGCAGAGTCTTGTTTCCTCGGGGAACCATGATTACATACGTAACCTGGAGATAAATTTTTATTGAATTAAACTGAAGATGCAGCAAATCTAAAGCCAAGCCACCACATCTCAGAAACCTACGGTGCTGAATTTTCAACAGCATGTTGTACAAAATGTCTTAAAAGTAAAGTGCATGGCCTTGACTTCACTTAATTTATTTATTATTTTAGTAATTTTTTTGCTTGCAGTCAATAAAATCACTAAAAAAACTAGTACAACTCTCTAAGGGCCATATTACGAGTTTAGTAATGTGCATGTCGTTAGAAGTTATTTAGGATATTATCTTAGCCATAATTATTAACAAGTCAGAATAACATGCAAATTCACTTTATTACTTTAAATTTGCTTAAAAATTACTTAAAAATTACTTAATAGTTGACTCTCAAGGGAGTCAACTATTAGAATTTTAGCTGTGTGGCTCTTCACTTTCGGCCGCTGGCCGAGCTCCCATTTCCGGGGAAAAGCACTCGTTTGGCAGTTCCTTCGCCCAGTGCATGTATCATGGTGGTCCGTATTTCTTCCTCCGAAGAGGGAGAATTGCCGGATGCTAGCGAGCCCACGACTGTTTCCCGACCTCTACACCAAGGTGTCCCGAGGGGCCTGGGGAATGGAGGCTCCACCCTGAAGTGGTGTAGCAGATATGGCAGAAATTTTACAGTTGGATCTGTTTGCGACCCAGCAGACCTTGCACTGTCCCCTCTGGTTCTCTCTCTCTCACCTAGCCCCATTGGGGCTGGACGCCATGGTGGAGATGTGGCCAAGGCTACATCTTACGCTCTCCCGGGAGTTCTGCAGAGAGTTTGCCGGGAAGGAGCCCGTCTCCTCCTGGTAGCACCTCTTTGGCTGAGCAGACCATGGTGTCTGTCCTGGAGGGCCCTACTTGGGAATAAATATTAAGAATTTAAGCAGTCATCTGTGTGTGTGTGTGTGTATTATATATATATATATATATATTTAGAACAAAGGCTGGTCAAATGCTGAACGGCAAAGCTTTAAAAGTCCCAATGTAGAAGTATTAAATGGTCTTTTTCTTCCCTTCTTTTATTAACTTGTAATTTGTTTATGTGGGCAAATTAATATTGCATTGCTTTATTGTAGCACTTTGTGTAAATAATTGATGTACCATAGAGTAATGGGAAAGTGGTAAATTCTAAACTTTTTAATAAAGACTAATATAAATTTTAAATATCATAGTTTAAGAGAAGTTTAAGAAAGCCTACAAGGGATAATAAGTAAAATAAAATGTCTAAGCTTGTTTTATCTGCATTTTGCATGTGTTTTGCTGGGAATATATCTTTCAGTAGTGTTTGGTCATGACATTTATCTTTAAATAATCTTCACAAAAACCCAGAAAATGGCAAGAAGCTGAAGATTTTTATAGTATTATTAACAAACATTAGTCAGGAATTAGGTATGAATTTAGCGAATAGATAAAACATGAGTATGAGTAAACCTTTTGTGTGTAAACCTGCAAAGAGCTTTTTACAGAAAGCAAAGACAGTGTTGTTCCATTCAATGTTGATGAGCATTAAACAGTTGATGAAAAGTTGAAGACCATTTGAAAATGACATTTTCCACCAAACATTGTGATCATTATAATACATTTTTCATATTTTTATTTTTATTTTTAATATGGCAATGTAAATGGATCATAATTTAATTTCATGAACCCCATGAATTTAAACAAATGTTGTTTGTATTGTATTGTTTGATTATGTATAAATAATGATTCATTATTATCATTCATTTTGATTTTTACATTTATATATATTTGACTTGTATATTCATTATGTCAATATTTGTGTACTAAAAGTGTTGTTTTATAACCGCAGCAAAACTGACAGGAGTGGTGGAAGAAATCCCAATCTAAAAATAACAATCTCACTGAAAGCTGTCAATAAAGTCCTTGCACTGGGGCATAGGTAACTCTGTTGCAACAGATGCCCTGTAAAAAGTGCACTCGATGCTGTCGTGTTTTGTATTGCACCATACAACCCTACTGAGGCCAGTGTTGTTTTTCCAGAGGCTGCCATGGCTGGTTTTGAATCTGTCAAAGGCACAGGAGAGCTGGCAGGAGCTGAGTCTGACCCTTCCTTAGATGCTGCTGAGACAGGAATTAAATATGGTGGCTCAGCTGGTGGGTCAATATGGAAAATACACACCTACTGTAGGCTGTTCTGCAGCAAAATTAATATTCCTTCAAACATATTATTATCAAGGGATGCATCAAGACCATCTCTGGGTTACATATGTAACCCTGTATCTCTGAGGGAATGAGACGCTGCGTCAAAAACACTTTGGGAATGCCTCTGCAAGACCGCACTCTCAACCACGTGTGTAATCCGTCAAATGGAAAAGCGAGATGTCACCGGCGGGGTTGTGGAGACTGCACTAGCTTTGAAAGTGAAGGGTTGCACGGAGTGTGGCACCGAGATGCAGCATCTCATTCCCTCGAGGAACCAGGGTTTCATACATAAACAGTCCAGAGATGTTCCCCTTTAGGAACTCGAGCTGCCTGAACAATGCTTTGGGAATGAGTGTACAATACCATCAGAAAGACCAGGCCCTGCCTAGTGTGGATGAGCACAGCTGGACTTAAGGACAGAGGGGCTAGGAGTGCCATTAAGGTCAAGGATGTAAGGCCTGACAAAGGTCAGCGGGGTGGAGCAGCCTGCAGCGTTGTTAACATCCTGAGTGAGATGCCAGAAGACACACAAGGTCGAGTGAGCTCCGACCATCCGAAAGGCACTGGGAGATTTATAAGAGGAGGAGATAGCATCCACAATCCAACTACTAAGGGTCTGCTTGTCTGCAGGAAGACTCTCTTATACGCCCCCCTTAGGGGACACAGCCACAGCCTTTACAACTAAGGGTGAGGGTGAAATATGAAAGAGAATATTCCACCTGAGAGAAAGCTCTCAGAGAGGGTGTTTGAGGAGGGCCACCAAGTCTGCAAACCATGGCCTGTCCGGCCAGTAAAGGGCTACCAGAAGGAGATGGACTCTATCCAGGCAAACTCTCTCCAGAACTCCTTGGAACAGCACAACGGGTGAAGAGCGACATAGACCTTGGGCGGAGCAGGTACTCATAACTACCCCCCAGCCCATGAAGGAGGAATCAGTCATTAGCGTTATGCGATGACAAGGAGCCCCGAACATGGGGCCCTGTAACAGGTACCCACATTTCTTCCACATGTCTAAGGCCTGTAAGGCTGTCATGTGACCTTGATCATGCAGAGCAGGTTGCCCCTCTGGAAAAACCCTCTGATTCTGAGCCACCACTGCAGGGGTCTTATGTGTAGAAGGATAAGTGGCACCATGTTGGATGCAGCTGCCATCAGACCCAGCAGTCCACCCCCCAGAGTAGGCCACACCCCATTGAAGCAAAGCAGACCAGACCCAAACTAAATTCTTTAGCCTATTTCTACAGTTTGCAGGACCAATCGAGACACATTTGGCAGAAGTTTTCAGACTGCTAGATAGTCTCTTAAAAAAATCAGTCTGTCAAGACCGACCTCTGGCATACCTAGTGCAGCTCGAGCGATGCCCAGAGGCTGTTCTAGGGCCTCCAAATCCACTAACACCACAAATCGCCCTGAAACACCACAGGTGGCAGGGTTAGCAGACTGATCTCCTTAGGGTACTGAGGGGACAAAGTCAGCCATTGGTGTTTCTTGGTAGCCACCATGTGGCTTATGGCCCTAGTGATTTCTTGAGTGGCCCTAAGAGACAGGTCTGTGGCACGACACAATAATTAATTTTATTTTTAATATTGGCTTCCTCGTCCAGCTCTTTGAGCAGGTCAGCCTGATAGGCCTGTAAGACTGTTATGGTGTGCAGGCAGCCTCTGGCTTGACCCGCCTCCGTGTATTGGTATTGTATTGGTGGGCAGTGCCAGCGAAGAGATAGCCAGTCAGCATTTCTTTCAGCTTTGCTACATTAGAGTAGAGGGGGACATTGGGGCTGAAGAGGCTGGCCAAATATGGTTTATTTCATGGACACCTTAGTGTGCAGATCTGGAAAGAATGGCAGGCCCCGGTGCTGAGGCAGTGACCTACGTCACAGGAAGGGTTCATTTAATTTATTTGGGGGAAACGCTGCTTCTGCTCTTTGGCTGGCCAAGCAATGTTTAGCTTGAAAACAATCACTACCTCCAAAAGTTCAAGTTCAAGTTTATATTTCTATATCATTTTCACAATCGACATTGTCTTAAAACAGTTTTACAGAACTAAAGAATAAAAGTGAATTATGTGTATTTATCCCTGACTAGCATGCCTGGGGTGACTGTGGCAAGGAAACATTTACTAGATGAATGAGAAAGAAACCTTGATGAGGAAGGGGAAGGGAAACTCATCCTCATTTGGATGATATCAAGGGTAGGATTATAAATCTTAAAACAATACAAAACACTGGAGAGTGAGAACCACCATGAATAACAGAGTGTGTGTGATTATGACTGTAGGAAGAAAGGCTATTCCAAAGTTTAGGAACTAAATGTGAGATTGCTCTACTGCTTTTAGTGGACTTTGCTTTTCTAGTAACTACTAGAAGTCCAGAGTTTTGAGACCTTAAAGATTGCGATGGATTGTAGTGTGTTAGAAGAGTGGAAAGATACATTAGAGTCAAACCATTTAGGGCTTTGTAGGTAAGTAGCAATAATTTGAGGTGTATTCGAAATTCAACAGGTAGCCAGGGTAGGGATGATGAGATTGGGGTTATATAGTCATATTTTCTCGACCGTGTGAGAACTCTGGCTGCTGCATTCTGGACTAACTTTAGCTTGTTTATTAATGATGCAGGACATCCACCTAGTGAAGCATTACAATAGTCCAGTCAGGAGTAAGAAAAAGCTTGTCTGCATCAGATATATACAGCATGTTTCTTAGCTTAGTAATAATTATACAGTGGAAGAAGGCTGTTTTTGTAATCTAGGTATTATTAATTTTAAAAGACAAGTAGCTGTTTAAAGTAACCAAAAGGCCCTCCCTGCAAGGGGGAAAGGAACCACTAAAGAGCAGGCAAGGTGCTGGACCTGGCAGGTAAGGAAGCAGAAAGAGACACGCCTCTCCTTCTAAGAGGTCCATTTGTGAACCCCATGTTGTTGTTTTTTTGGCGTTTTACCTCCTTACCAGTATTTACCTACCCGAAGGAAAAACACAAACACACAGAGCACTTCTGAACAAACAGAAGCTAGCGCTGTCTCCATGGCATATGTTTTTATAGGTTTCTTTATATAGTCATGACGTCACTTCTCCAGTCCATTGGAAAGTATAATCCACGTGGTTCAGAGCGTGGTCACACAGAAGCCTTTCCAAATGCCATTTTGTAATATCCATTTAGAGAATTTGGTAGGTGCCTTTATTCAGAGCAACTTACATTCATCTCATTCATAAAACCAAGCAGCTATAGTTTTAGAGGGCCTTCCTCAGGTGCCCAGGAGTGGCAGCTTGTTGTGACTGAAAATTTAACTAACAACGTTCTGGCGCAAAGGCTAATGCCTTAACCACGAAGTTACCACTTCCTGTAATGGTATTTTGTGATATTTTAGGTGAGCATTCTACTTTTTTTTTTACTTTTATAACACAGAGACATTGGTTTTAATCTATTGTTTAGGATTAAAATAATTTTTTATTCTATTCTGCAAATTAAAAGGCACATTATAACTATATAATTAAATGTATATTTTATTTTACTGGAATTATAAAACAAAATGTTAATAAAATATATACACAGAACTACAAGTAGAAGCAATCTGATCTGAGTGTCTGCAAGCCATTTTTAACATCAAGAGAAGATGGAATAGATCTGACCTAACTTACCAATAGCATCTTTCTTCCTCTCTCTGTTCTCTCTTTCCCTTTCTCTCGATCACACACACAAAGATATAAAAAAACACATAGTCTTCCTGTCTATTGATCTCCGTCTCCCCTGACCCCTCCTCCTCTGTCACACAAGGTCAGATTCTCAAAGATTCACACTTCAGCAAAACAGAGCAAAGTGTGCAAGCATGACTCAATAAGCAGGCCAAGTAATTCAACCTTCTCATGGACAGGCACAGAGAGAAACAGCAAAGAAGTGGGTGAAAGATTGAAAAAAAGGAGAATGTCTGAATGCAGGACATATAAAGGACAGATATCAAAAAGCTGAACAAACATGTCTGCCAGCTCCAGTACTCCCCACAAGGCTGACATGGGCAAATGAGATGTCAGGGGTCAACAGAGGAAATCTGTCCTAGAAATGAGCCTTTTCCTCTTTTCCAACTCTACTTATCTACTGAAAGAGAGAGAGAGAGAGAGAGAGAGAGAGAGAGAGAGAGAGAGAGAGAGAGAGAGAGAGAGAGAGAGAGAGAGGATAAAGAGACATTAAAGAGTATTACTTCCAAGTTCATCTAAAGCTCATTAACTCCTGCTCAAGAATGCTGAAGTTTATACCAAGCAAGAACAGCCTACCATATTCTTTTTATAATTGGTGCTTACTGAAAATAAGATTAATAGATTCCATTCCACTAGTCACCATTTGCTGTTATAATAACATCCACTCGTCTGGAAAGATTTTCCACTAGATTTTGGAGTGTGGTTGTGGATATTTGTGCTAATACAGTCACAAGTAAGGTCAGGCACTGATCCAATTCATCCCAAAGCTTTCACTTCTTGTGCAGGGGGCATATTATGCTAGAAACGGTTTGGGTTTCTTAGTTAAAGAAGAAATGTAATGCTACTGTAGTCAAAGACGTCCTATACAATTGTGTGCCTCCAGCTTTGTGGTAACAGTTGGGAATAACCACATATGACTGGACATTCAACATTAAAACATCACTAAATGTTTAGTGTATTAAAGAAAATATATAGGACATACCTTTATGTTACTGAAACAATTCAGAAACAATCTAATCTAATATAAACTAAACTAATCTAATCAGAAAAAGTCATAAATATTTATAAATCTAATTAAAAAGCAGGCAACTCCATATACAGTAATACATAGATCTGATTTCCTTTCTCTGATTAGAATTATAGGTCTGACTCATTGTCTTTTCTTTTGTACTAGTCAAAATTTTGAGTTCCTTTCCCTTGGGAGCACTTTTCAGAAACACCACAATTAAAAAATACGTCATATAATCTTGCATTAATTTATTTCTAAAGCACATTGAAATACATGAAAAATGTTGTTGTTGAATTATCTGGTTTTTGTTGTTGATTGCTGCTGTCTGTTATCCCTATTAAAAAAAAATGAGCAGATGTGTACCACTCTGAGATCACAGGGGGACACTACTATCTTAGTTACAATGGTGTTTAATAGGAACATTCTCCCAAAACACAGTAAGTAATAGATAATAGGTTTTGCTGCTAGGTCCTTAATTTTTTTTTCCAATCGCCTCTTCTGATATACTAGGTGGTATCAAAAAGTGTCGAGACTAGCTCTGTTCACTCAAGTACATTTATTTTATTTATTTACATTTACACACTATCACCTTCATAACCTCCTTGCACAGCAATACAGTGCTCCCAGTGTTCCTGCCACTTCTGGAATATGTCCTGGGAGTCTTCTCTTCAAAGTGTGTGTCGAGCACCTTCTGCTATTCAGGTTGAATCTTTGCAATGACGACAAAACGATGAACTTTGAGCTGGGTTTTTCATCTTCGGAAGAAGACGAAGTCTGCAGGAGCCAATTCTGGGATTAGTGTGTGTGCAAAAGTGAAATCAAGTTGTTTTCCGGTGAGAAACTCACGTGTAAGGAGAGCTCGGTGTCAGAGTGCACATGTGGTTAGAATAGCACCAGTTGCACAGCTCCAGATATACACAGGATGAGGTCTTTTGGCACATTGACTGATTGTGCTGCCAGCTGTTTGAGCAACGCATTCCACATCTAGTACCAATTTGCTTTTAAAATCCCCTCCATTCTCCTGGAAAGATGTTTCACTATATTTTAGTGTGCTTGTGGACATTTGTGTTTATCAACCCCAAGTGTGTTAGTAAAGTCAGGTTCTGATGTCGGGTGAGGAGGCCTGGGGTGCAGTCAGTGCTCCAATTTATCCCAGAGGTGTTCAGAAGGGTTGAGATCAGAGCTCTACAGTAGGCCACTCAAGATCTTTCTCTCCAAACCATGTAAACCATGTCTTTATGGAGCTTGCTTTGTTTACAGGGGCATTTCCATTCTGGAACAGGTTTGGGTTTCCAAGTTCAAGTGTATGCAGAATTTTATTTTACTGCATCCACTGACAAACTATAGACTTGTGTGCCTCCAACTTTGTGGGAGAAAAACGACATAATGAAGGAAAAGTTGGATGTCCCAATACTTTGGTCAATATAATGTATATACAGTGTAGAAATGGTGGTATGTACAAATTCTGTGCTACGAATTCTAGAATGCAATGTAGCCATACAACAAAAATGTAGGATGTATTAGTAAAAAGACTAATCTTAGTTAGTTAGGGAGGTGAGAGGGCTAAGCAATCTAAAGGACTGGAGCACTGTTGCATCACTTTCTTTTAGATAATATAAGACATCCTTAACCTTCCATTGTCTTGTTATATTTGTTCTGTTTTAACATGGTCTTTTTTGTCTTCTTCTTCATAAAAATAGACCAAAATTGCATTGAACAAACAGTTACACAGGTTCTCCCAACTTATTAAAAACAAACTCAAGACTTTGTGTAAATAGCAGAAATAATTATATATATAATTCATATTTGAAGGACACACACTTGCAGTCTGCTAATGTGTGAGAAAAAGAAAATTCATGGAATTGATCGGCACAGACTTTACACTGGCACTAAGGGCTGTCAAACGCATACAATGGAGAGACAGGTTGTTATTGGGAAAATAATAATAATAAGACAAAATGAGACAGGTGCCTTCTTTCTCTTGACAAAATTGGCAAATACATTTATCAAATAAAAAGTAATGGGGGTTGATTTGTTATGCTAATTGCCAGGTGCAATATGATAAACAGGCAATGCTACTTGTCCATAACGAAGAAGATGTTGTTGCAGATGATTGCTTTAATAGTGCCATCAAACCCTTCAAATAGAACAACGCAAACCTTAAAGGGGTACAGCTGGAGGTTGCATGATTATTACCATCACCACTGACAGATTGCACTGATTTCATTTTATTAATGCCGTTTATGAATGCTGTTAATCTAGTTAATGTGCTGAGAAGGCCTGCAGCACTGATCCCCATAAAAGTGAAATGGTGAAAGACTATATCACAAATTTCCATATAATTTTCATCGTCCTCAACTCAACGCAATGTGTCTTTGGCACTGTGAAGCTTTCACTCTTAGTAACATCTGACTTTTTAAAGTATTAAGAGTGATCAGAGCATTATAGCCTGCTGTGGTGAAAGTGTCGGCATGCTTTGAATTCAGGTGACAAACTCAAAGAGGCATCTGGTGTTTACTTTCTCTCCCCATGGGGCACCAGTTAAACACACACCGTGGTCTCCAAATCACTCAGTATTGCTCATAAAACTATAACACACACACTTTAAGCAGACTTCCTGGCTGATACATGCTGACAGTGTGTGAATCAGAAATGCTGTCTGGGCTTTGATTGGTTTTAATTAAATATACACTGCGCTCTCATGCTGGGAGTGGAGTCAAAACATCAATAGCTCAAAAGCTGCATTGTATGCGAACTCTGAAGTGATGGAAGCGATCACATCCAATTATTATAGCGCTTCTCAGAACCAAGTGAATGTATCCATTGGGGAAGTTGAAAGTACTACAAAGAAACTGCTACTTTTAAATAGAATTTCTGTTTGTTTATTGTATATTGTTTGTATACACCGATAAGAAATGTTGGATATGAGCTAAAAAAATTCAATTTGATTTCATCTAAACATCTAAACATTTTTATAATTGCATAATGGACACTACCCTCTTTACTGGTTCCAACCAGAAGCAGCTCTTTACTGGTTCCAACCAGAAGCAGGACCCCAAAAAATTTTATCCAATAAGCAGCATAATCCGGCATCATCAAGTGACTAAGAAAAACCAAAAGTTGTGAAAGTTGGTTCACCATCTATACTCTTTCAAAATTCACTATCTATACTCTTTCAAAATATTTCATAAAACAATAGTCGTTGGTAATAAAGCTGAAAAGACTGAAAACTACCCATAATTCCTAAATTGTAAATGAATTAGAGGAGAATAAAACCCATGAATTAGTATTTCCAGGCCACTAGTTACAGGATGAAAAGAAATTATGTTTCTTAAGTCATGGGAAGCAACATTTACAGGAACAAACAAACTGTCAGGTTCAAGACAAAGTCTATTTCCCAGCACCAACTCCCACAATCTACAGCACTTACTGTCACATAGCTTCTGAGTGAGCAAAAGTATTCTCATTAATACACTTACACGTAATCATGCTACCAAATGACGTTTTTTTACCAATAAACTGCAAATTATTGCTGAGTTCTTTCTGACACTACAAAGACTTTTTGTTCTGTTTTGCTATCTAGATACTGACCTAATTACAATTCAGTGTTACCTGGTTTAGTTAGTTTTGTCTTGTTTTTTTTTACATCACCTGACTTTGTTTGTTTGTTCACTGAGATTTTGGATTACTGTTTTGGATTGTTCACAACAAATATTATTAATGATTATTAATAAATGTTACTTACAATTGCATACACCAGTTCTATTGCTGTGGTCATAAAGAACAAACAAATGTAAAAAACAGACACTAGAATCATAGATTCTTATCATAGATTCTTATCATAGATAATATTGGAAATAATTAGATGCAATGTTTAACAAATAACATGTCAAACCAAATAACATTTGGTCAGCCGTTTTCTTTTTTTTTTTTCTCTCTTTTTTAGATGTACACCGTAAACTACAATCAGCAACATTTGTAGCCACATTTGTGCAATGTCAGTGTTCAGCTTTGACTCTTGAAAGGGTGATCCCGTGAGAATCTAGCATCAGCTATTCTCTTTTACACTGACTTTTATTAATTAAAAACAACTGGACCCCCTGCCATCTTTCTTCCCCGGCTTCTAAAAGCAGGTTGCAACCATAGGCGACACATGCTGCTTCCTGGTACACATCCCAAACGTGTTAAAGAGAGGAGAGAAGAGAGCATGTGTGATGCCAGTGGGGAGAATGAAGTCTTGCTTGCTGTTGTTTTCTCTCCGCTTGCTCGCTTATGAAACCAAAGCAGGCTAGCGCAAAAGGGGCAAAGTTTCTATTTCAGCAACTCTTCATCAGAAACAAATAGATGACTGTCGCTTTTACAGAGAGCTCTGGGGAAGATGAACACTCAGGAGAGAACACAGCAATCAAGTAAATGGAGAAAGAAATAGATAATGGTGGCAATTGCAGTAAAAGCTGCAAATGAAATATAAAATGAATGAACACCAGTTCAACCTAGTCTACAACTTCTAGGATAATGATGAAGTTGATTGGTACAATGATTAATACTAGTGGATGTATAATCTGTATCAGAGTTTGTGTGTAAATCAGTTCACTGATTGTGAGCCAGATGTGGGAGACATCAAAATAATTTAGCAAGCAAGTGTTTGTAAAAAAAAGACTGTGACAGCAATAAAAAAAAAAAGACAAAATCACAATCTTTCCATAGTTCTTTATACAGGCTAATCATTCACTGCTGGGGAGAACAGCTTTAGATGGCCAGCCTAAAGATCCATGAGATAACTTGGGATTGTTCAATTTGGGATTCGTGGAAGTGGCTCAAGACTGCAATTCATTTGAACAGATTACTACACTGGTTTAGAACTACTGATTCCACAAACAGTTTTGCACTTAAGTGTTCTTCAGTGAACAGTTGATGATGAAACCATATATCCAATGTTTCACTCATGTTCCTGTTTAAATCTGCTTTGTCATCATTTTTCCATTTGTCACCTTTGACTCGCTCTATGGGGATACACTTATAAGGGTAAATTAACAAATTTAAATGCATTGTTTTTATCTAATGATTTATTTAAAGCTTCTTTGTGACAATGTTGAATGGTAAATCCAATTCATTTTTATAAGACTGTAGAAAGGATATTACTCATAAGCTTACATTTCAGTGCTCATGCTAGTTCTCACTCTCCAGTGTTCTGTATTGTTTAACGACTATAATCACACTCTTGATATCACCCAAATGAGGATGGGTTCCTTTTTGAGTCTGGTTCCTCTCAAGGTTTCTTCCTCATAACATCTAAGGGAGTTTTTTCTTGCCACAGTCTTCACGGCTGCTCATCAGGGATAAATAAACATCGTTTACCTAAACTCTTAAATTCTGTAAAGCTGCTTTGAGACAATGTCTGTTGTGAAAAGCGCTATAGAAATAAATGTGAAGACTTTATCTGTAGAGCACGTTTAACAATGGGCATGGTCTCAAAGCAGCTTTACAGAGATAAAGTAGTTATAAAGTTGTATAAAAGAATGTGTAAGTTTATAATGTTAAATACATTCAGAAAGTTGAATTGAATCGGCATCACAGGACACAACTTAAGCTACTGTAATAGCTCTGATACAGGAGAGTTTTCACAGACTATCATTGATTTTTCATTCTGTTGACTGCCTCGTTTCTAATTGGCAAACTAAAATAAACAAGGCAGTGAAAACAAAAAGAACAAAGAAATATGTGGTTATTCTTCCGACACCGAATTCTAAATACAAATGGTCTGTAGTACGAGTGAAAAGTGGAAGCAATAATGCAATTACTAATCAGAATTAAAATCAAAAAGTAACTGATGTTGGTATTTGATTTTTCTGAACTTTTACAGGCAAATAATTTTACAAAGCTGGATTATTAGACATTTTAGTTAAACAGTTCTGGGCTATATATTTGCATTTGCCTTATAAAGCTCACATATTTCATTAATAATATAATCATACTATGGTTTTACTGACCTCACTCTAGCATTGATGAGGTTAATCTGTGGTGTTAAACTCCAGTCCTGGAGGATCAACACTATATAGAGTTTAACGTTCTGATTTATTTAATAGACTAGGCTTTAGATGTTAGAATTGGTGTAAGAGCTTTAGAAAAATACAGAAAAGACTAATCAGTTATTTCTGTGAAGTTGAGCATGAGACTGACATATCAAATATTTAAATAATATTGTATACTTCATGTCAGAGAACTACAGAAGATGTTTAATAATAGTTAACAAATTATAGTATTATACTTTGTAGTATTATATTGTCTTTGAGCCAGTCAGTGTTTTCTATCTGACTATGGCTAAGCTACATCCAATTAAAACCATTAAACACCATTAAAGGTGTCACTTTAAAACATACATTTTGGGGTAACTGTCAGAATTCTGCCATATGGTTATTTTTCCCATCAGCCACTGCACCTCACAACTGATTTGTTGGTAATTAGCACTTGTATCAAGACTCACTTTTCATGGCACTCCTTGTGTCATGTTGGTCTTCCCATGGATGTTGTTTTCCACAGTCCTTGTCTTCATGTACAGGTTATGGTTTCTTCCTTATTTTGTTTTTGTTTTCTTTGTATTAGTAAACACATTTGATAAAAACCTGCATACAGTAACATTCAGTGTAGTCTATGCAAAAATAGCCTGGCATAACATCTGAAGTAGAAACTTGCCATGTGTGGGAGCTTTGTAAAGGTAAATTCTTTACCATTGTAGCGAATTTAGCTCGCAAAGAAAAGTAAACATTTATAAGTAATTATAACAGGTTATAGTTACTCCTAAATATTTAAATTAAGTTGAATTGACGGTAATGGAATTAACGTTACGCTTATTTGGTCTGTTCGTCTGGCGATTTATAGTATAATCTTTTATTAATTCTATAAAAAAGGTATCTCCCCGGCCTAGAAAGACGCAACCCCCTTTTACTTTATACAATACAATTAATAGAGCATGTAGTTCAGATCTAATGTTGCAGGAACCTTAAAATGTGAGCAGCACTCAGAGACGATCACTTACGAAAAATACGGCGTTTAATGAATGAGACAAACACAACATAAAACTAACTACACAAACATACAAAAGAAATAAATAAAATTAAAATAAAAAGTTAAAATTAGGAAAAAAGAGGAAGAGAAGGGAAAAGAAGCAAAGAGAAAGAAAGGAAAGGAATGGCAAGCTTAAATTTCTAAATTATTCACATTTAGAACTCATCAAGAATTCAAATTCACCTTAAAATTAAGGGGCTTAAAATTAAACACGCATCTAAATTGGTTGGTAAAACGGTTACTTGCATTGGCTTGTTTGCACAAGAGTCCGGATGTGGTAGACAAAGGAATCTTTGAAGAGTCGGTTAGGAGGGAGTCAGATGTTTTTCCAGGTTCTCCTGAAGATCAGAGAAGGTGTTGTATTTGAAGATAAAATTTGCTGGAAGATCTCAAAAAGGATTTGAGATCTCTGGTATTGAAGAGTCGCTGCTGGGCTGTTCTAAGCGTCCGACTTTCCGGTCCTTTGAGCTCCGGGCGTCCGAGCCTTTCCAATCAAGCCAAGTGAGTGAGCTTGCTTGACTTCACTGACTTGATTAGTTAGGTTCAAGATGCTTTAAAGGTCCTGAACCCCACCCATCTTTGGGGGAATGACCAAAGCTTTGGCCTTAAATATTGGAGGAAGAAAACTCCCTTTGTTCATGCGTTTGTGGGCATTGTTTCCGGGTTATATTCGCTTTGGAGAGCTTAAAGTTTTATCCAAAGTGTAACAAGACAGCAAGGAACATTTCATGATCAAATAAAATGCATTATTGTTTGCAAAATAAGGAACAGATAATTTCGGTGATCATTTTGATATTAGACATGGAAAGCAAGGACAGCATTAAGACAGAGGTCCATTACATACCAGTTAACATTTAACATATTATTAACAAACCAGTATTTAAGGTATAACTTTGTTAATACAATGCTATATTCAGGTATATAAAATGCACCCTTGTTAGGAAAATAAAGAGAAGATAATTTTATGTCAACTTTCACATCAAGCCTTAAAAGAAAAGACAGCGTTAAAACAGATGTACAATGTACTGGGACCAGTATTTGAGGTGTAACTTATGTAAATTATATTCTGGTGTATTCAATGCACCCTTGTTAGGAAAGAAAGAATAAAGAGAAGATCATTTTAAATCAACTTAAAAATCAAAAAGAAGAGACAACATTGAAACAGAGGTATATCACTAAACCTTTTAGAGTGTAACTATTATTGAGGTAGAGTTAAACACTTGCTTTATTTATAGGAGAAGATACAAACAAGATGTATGTTCGTGTCATGTAAGGTGGGACATTCTATTTATTATTTAATTAATAAAAGAATGCTCCCTGTTTGTGTGTGTGTGTGTGTGTGTGTGTGTGTGTGTGTGTGTGTGTGTGTGTGTGTGTGTGTGTGTGTGTGTGTGTGTCTGTATGTGTGTGTGTGTGTGTCACAAACAGATGAACTGGGTCCGAGTTTCGAGAGTGAATTGTTTTATGGTTTAAGGGTCCCTGTGGAGTCAACCAGAGAGGCCAGAGGGTTATCTGGCTTTCGGGGGGGATGTACGTATGTGTGTGTGTGTGTGTGTGTGTGTGTGTGTGTGTGTGTGTGTGTGTGTGTGTGAGTGTGTGTGTGTGTGTGTGTATACAGACTGGATTGTGTTATCAGAATGTCTGCAGTCAGACATAATACAACATCACTGTAGCACAAAGCGGTAAGGGCTTTGCTTGGGGGCTAAAGAGTGGCAGTTTGCCGATACTGGGACTTGATCTGCTGACCTTCTGATCAGTAATCCAGAGCCTTAACCACTGAGATATATTCTTTGATAAAACAGTGGATATTGTTGGTAATTAGAATATAATTTAATAATCATCTCTAACATCGGCCAACTCAGATTTATTTTATTATTTAGCAAGTATGATTGTCGTCTGGCATCAGTCATTTGTTTACAGTGTGCTGTAAACATTCTGGAAACATTCGGATCAGTGCCTCAAAGTGCACAATATTTCCAATCTAGCAAACCAATTTCACTGAGCTTGTTCATTCTAGGTTATTATGTAATATTTCATGTAGGATTCTTAACTAGTAACACCTCAAATATTTTCACCTCAAAAATATTATCCCCCCATACTGCATTTGGAGCAAAGTCAAAATTTTCAGTTAGGCTAGTGATGGATTATGTGCTGATGGTTTATCAATTATTTTAATCCAAGTTGTTCAAGAAAACCAAAAAAAGATGGCAAGAAAGACCTATAACTGATCCATAATTTTATAATTAGTTTTGTTTTAAGCAAAAACATGCTGTCTTTCAAACAGCATTGTTTTATAATTAGTTTTACATTTAAAAAAATATATATAAAATGACACACACCACTTATGTTAAGATAAATCTTCACAATCTAAAAATAACTTAAAACAAGTTTTTGATTTCATGCTGCACCAATATAATCTTTGGATTCATATAGTTATCAGGGAATATAACCTGTCTAAAAAAAAATAACTAGATTAAATTAGCAAGCAACGTAGCATGAAGATAATGTTTAAAAGGCAAGAGTATATTGATTTTCTGTTGTCCAATATAGAAGAAAAACAAGGAAAGAGTTTAGAGGTGGTACAGATACACCTGGGTTTCGGCGATAAGACGCATAAGCATTGCTTCAGGCAATGTATCTGAATTTGTTTTTTTAAAAGGATGATCAGGTGAGATGGATATGTACTTAATTTTACATTGTTAGCTAATTTGCACAAACAGATTACATTCACTAACATCTTTCTCACTCACTTTGTCTTTATGGACTGAATTGTGCAGTTATATTTGTAAAGCCTGAAAAGGTCCTTGCAAGCTAAAATTTAGCAAGGACATTTCTTGTGTGTCCTGTTACATTTCCACCTTGGCTAGACCTAGGGGAGTGTGGGAACAATAACCATTTAGTTGTTGTGGGTTGTTTGGACAAAAAGTAGGACCAGAGTTTAAAGTAGTTATAGCTTTAATGGTCAAGTGCAGTACAGTAACAAACAGATTCCAGAAGTATTCAACAGAGTCAAGAAAAATTGACTCACAACAGCAAAAGAACATGGACAGTGCCAAAGAAATTAACATAAGAAAAAAGTCTACTCAATGCTGTATTTTGGGAGCTTAACCTAACTAACAAACAGCAACACTAGGCTATGCTACCAGAAAAATACAATGGGTGGCACCTGCCCTCTACCTAGGGTGTCTAAACAATGGTAAAACCTACGTGGTGGAATGTAGGTGCACAACTAGCAACAAGTCGTCTCCGTCTCCATCTCCACCCCACAGCAAGGTTTTAGGAGCTGCTTTTGAACTGTAGGTTAAAAAAAAAGAGAGAGAAACATTTCGTGTGGAAAAGCATTCAGCTGTTAATATATTTCCTCCATGTGAGGAAGTCCTGCTAAGGGGCTTTGCTAAGCAAAATCGCTAGCACAGCAGTCACAGAGACTTGGCAGAGATGTGTCAGCTGCACTTGACATCACACTTCGAAGTCATTATGACCCTCTCCCTGGTATCCATTATGATAAAAGCTCTGTATTGTTTGCATTACTAAGCTAACTAGAAAGACTTTACACGTCTAAACTCATTATGCTTACGCTTTATTGGTTAAAAGCCAAATGAAAGTGGCCTGTGCAGAGAGGAAGCAATAAGCATGTGACTATATTTTCTACTCTGTTTCTTAGTGAACATGGAGAATATTAACCTACTGCCTTGGAGAGAATGAAGAAATAATAAATGCAGAATATTGGAGTAATCTTTGCACTCATGTGCCCATGTGTGTGTGTCCTGTGGATTTTATTCAGGTCTCAAAGCTGTTAAATGACCTCTGTTTTCCGTTATGTAACTGTAACCTTTTAGCTGTGTGTTAATGTTGTAACAGGTGTGATCAGGTGTCAGAGCTGTAACTGCAGTTTAATGGCCAGGAGTCAGTGCTCGAACATTAGCATTCTATCCATGTGTCAGTGCTTCAACTGTAAAACTTCGGCCATGTGTCAGGACAGTAAAATTGCATGGGGAAAAAAGGGGTGGAGAAGGAGTAGAAAAGGTTGGTTTGGGCCGGAGAGAAGATGAACAGGGTTTTCCAGGGAAAATTATGACACCTTCTAATACCTATGTTCTTAGGTTATAAAGTTTAGAAAAAAAACGACAGCCATTGGCTGCTTTGAACTGAATTTCCGACTCCTGCCTATTTATTCTGTGGGAGGAGGCGATGTTACAATAATGTAAACAAGAAAATTATATATATAAAAAAAATAAAAATAAATAAATTCTTTATTATATTAAATTATTAATTTATTGTATTGTTTTGAGGCGATTGTTTTATTGTTACAGTATATGTACTTACTATATATATATACTAATATTAGTATTTTTTGCAGACTGATTTACAGTTGCCATCAAAAAATCTAAAATGACAGTTGAAATGGTGTAAGTGGAGGTTCCTCAACATCAAATTGCAAAAGTCTTTGTATATCTCATCAGTTACAATATATAATATCATAAAAACATTCTGAGAATCTAAAGAAATGTGTGTTCAAGGGACAAGGGTAAAAAATCAGAATCGAGGGCCAGTGAAATTTGGGCCCTCAGGCAGTACTGCATTAAAAACAGTAATGATTCTGTAAAGCAAATCACTGCATGGGTCTAGAAACACCTCCAGAAATCTTTGTGTGTGTCATCCACAAACACACGTTAAAGCTCCTTCATGCAAAGAAGAAACCATATGTGAACATGATCCAGAAACCCCACCCTCATCATTGAATTCTGTTTTATTTACATTTTATAATTTTTCCAACTTTTTGTGGAAAAATCATAATATAATTTACTGTGTGTATGGGGATGTTGTAAACTGGGTCATAGGAGCACCCCACTTTATTTTGTCCTTTATAGACCGTTCCTACTGATACTATCTGACATAGTTTCTGAACATAGCTTTCTTATTTAAACTTTTCATCACAAACACACCTGGTGGAAAGGTTATACCCATCTGTAAATAGCTGGATTTTTCAAAATTCATCTACAACACTAGCACAGTGGTAAAGTTTATGAAGTCATATTTTCACAGTCAACACCAAAAACTAATATATTGAAATGTATTCATAAAATAATATTGTATTAATAAATATTTAATGGACTAGCGCAGTTCTTATACAAACATACAGTTCAGTCAGTGTTTTAATGGATGTGGCAGGATTGAAGCCAAAACGCAATAATAGGCCAAATGTTTACCACAGTACATAAAGCACTGAGATCCTTTCCATCATGAAACTATTCCTCATGCAGTGTGAATCAGATGCGGTTATTGTGTTCTGTTTGGCAGTTCATTAGTATGTACAGCTTGCTAAAATAATTAGTCAAGGATGTATCACCAGGCAGGAATTTGGATCATCATTTGCACTGGCTCGCAATAGTGCATTAAACATCATTCTCATCTGTTCCCATCGCTCTTTGTGCATTTGTTGCAGATGAAATCTGTGTACTAGATTTGATATATCCTGTAAAGTAAGACCACTTAAACTGAAGTATATACTCCTGGGCAGGGCCAAATTGGTACGATAGGAAGCTGGTGAATAATGATCTTTATAACAGCTCACTAGACAGAAAATGAAACTTAATACATTTTTTAATGATTATGAGCTTTAAACAGTGGATGTAGTTAAATATTTTTGTGCAACCAGACATGTTAAATTTCATAGAAAACATTTTAACCATATTCTGATTTTGTATAAGTGTATAAGTGAATTCCCCTCTTTCTATCATTTGCCCGAACCATTTACTACAGCATTTACACTAAAAGAATAAATGGTGATACAGTAAGTATCAGACATGCACTTGTTTAATTCTTGCTCATTTCCTGATAAATGATTTGTTGTTAAGACCATTAAAAGCTTCATATTAGACCTTCTTTGGGCTTATCCCGCTTATATTTTTTACCCAGGAGTCTTGCAAGAGTAAGAGTATAAATCAATCAGTCAGTTAAAGAGAGCCTTACACAGTGTCTTATGCTTCAGGCAAGTCATTTACACAAAACTGTGCCTGGATCAGGTTTACATTAATATAATGTGTTCAGTCTCAGATGAGTTGAACTGGTGTATTAAATCCAATCAGTGTCAGATTTTAAGGCTAGTGTCTGAAACAGAACAGACTGATCCAGTCGAAGGGCATAGAGAGTGCAAGAGCACAAACAGTAAACTTTTATACTGCAGCTCTTTTAATGTCATACATACCTTGTACACACACACACACACACACATTTGTAGTGAGTTAAAGGAGTAGCTGATTTGATTGAGCTTCTGTAATTATGGAAATTCTTATGCATCAGTCTGAAGAGTGGAATGCATCATAGCAATATTTTTCTGGAGTTTGCTCCTTGGCTGTGCATGTGTGCATGAGGATGCTTAATGTGTTTGTGTGTGTGTGTGTGTGTGTGTGTGTGTGTGTGTGTGTGTGTGTGTGTGTGTGTGTACGTGCATACAAGGTATGTATGACATTAAAAGAGCTGCAGTATAAAAGTTTACTGTTTGTGCTGTTTTTTCAAGGTTGCACTGTGTTAGTGATTTTAAAATATCAGCATCAAATACATGTTTTTTCTGTGATTAAGATCCTGTGTTAGTGAGTAAAAGGTTAAAGAGTTGAAATTCTGTAAAGATGTTAACCATCAACTGTTTCAGGAGTAGTGTACTGTATTACTATCACAGTGCACTGACCTTGTTTAAAATTAGCAACGATTTGCATTATATACAATGAATATGTGGATATGCATTAAGAGTATTGATTGTCAGTTGTCATAGCTTTTATAGCTTATGCCATTATAACTTTAATCTAAGGATGTGTAGTCCTCCCTTTTTGCTGCACAACTGAATGCTATGTTATTTTTAGTACATTTTCTATAATCTTTTAATGCACTGGCTGTAAGTTATCTAAGGCACTGACCACCAATCCTGTTCCTTAATAACTTCCCTTCTTTCTGGTTTTTAGTTCTAATCCGAACAGAGCTGATCTGGCTAATCAAGAAAACTGATTATCTGGAGCAGATGTGTCAGATCAGGACTGGAATTCAATTGTGCAGGAAGGTAAATCTTCTGGAATAGGATTGGTAATCACTGATCTGAGGATTCTTTACAAGCTCAAAGCACTGCCTGACAAGTCTAATAGGAATAGTATTATCCATGTATGCTGTATAACTTCAATTTAGTGTGATCAGTTGTATTAATATTCATGCCTTCTGCTTTAAGCAATAGACAATGCTACTAAAAAGCTTTACTTAAAGCCGGATGTCGATTATTTTCATATTTAGAGCAAGCAAGGTACGGTGGCTTGGAAAATTTTGCTGAGGTGGCAGGAAGAAGATACTGAGAGGACACAAAACCTATGCTCCTAGATGACACCAGCTAGTTAGATTATTAGTATTAGTATTATATGAAACTTTCTAATGATACCGTACATGTGTTAAATTGATGTTTTCAGTAGATATAATAAGATTTATGATAACAAACAACAGTTCAAAAAAGGAGACAGACACAGCTGGGAGTTATATACTTATTATATATTCAGTATTATTGAAGCATTTTCTTTATTATAGCTGTCCTTTCCCTTTTTTGTGTGGGTTTTATTTCTTTGCTCTATTTAAAAAATAAAGAAGATCATTTTAAACTGAATCCACAGTTTGGAAATAAAGACAGGAAACACTACACACAACTTCAATCACACACACAGGATTCAGACTTAATTTCCTTTGAAATAGCTTTATTTATTTTAGATAATACTGACACATGTACTCAATAGCATTTACCAGGCTGGTTAAAAACATCAATATTAAAACTGTTAGAGGATCTTTTTTCATGTCTTCTGGTTCTAATAATCTGATACTTGTAATCTTTTACACTTTTACAGAATTATACCATAACATCTACCGTTTTATCTGTCCTTTTTTTGCGTCAAAAATTGTACTTATTATCTTTTTTTATTAGAAAAAGAATAAAATAATCTACAGATGGTCAGTAAAGTCCAGAACTGCAGCTCTAGTATTCCGAAGTTAAGATGCTGAGAAAGAAACAAAGGATTTTAGATTTTAGACAGCGAAAGCAAAAATGTCACTTTTTGTTTCAGGTTCAAAAAGTGAGGTTACAAGAAGCATCGACAAACAGAAGAAAGTAAATTGTAACACAACAGAACGTCTAGGGGAAGAAGAAACTGAATAAACAAAACAGTTCCGACGTTAGCAGTGTGTTGTCTCTGCGATTAGCGTTCTACCTTAAGATATAATCCAAAAGCATTGTGAATTCCAGCAAGCAGACAGTCTTTCATCTCTGTTTTTTTGCTGACTAGATTTCCAGCAAACGCCCAGGACAGCGGATTATGAAGTTTGGAGAAAGGAGGAGAGTGATGGTCTTCAGTGGTATGAATGGAGTAGAACACAATAACCTGCTGCTTTGGGTTCCATATTATTTAAGCATTGTTGAAGTTGTTTTTGTAAGTCCTTCCATTTCCTATTTGTCTACTCCCACTTCTTATGACAGCAGCATGCCACTACCGAGTTACCTGAAAAAAAACAAATACATGGTTTACAAAATTTTGAGTTTCCTTTCTATTCAATTACTTAAAGCACAATCACACTCTGACACATACATGTAATTTATCACAAGATTTACTGTAGAGCCTGTAGAGTCACAACCCCAAGCCAAATGCACTAGCTGGCTTATTGATCAAACCTTGTCTAGCAAGTCAGATTGTCTATTAAACAGCAGTGGTTTTGCACATTTTTACCAGCAAGTAAAACCTTCACTGCAAAATGTGCATTAAGCAGAGGATTTGATTAAAACCATGATGTCTCTGGGTTTGCAGAAAACTGAAAGCTGTTGTCAGTTGTATTTAAAAAAAAAAAAAAAAAACTGTACTGTGCTCAAATGAAGCCAGGAGAAAATGGAAGGAAAAAATGGCATTCAGGTATCTCTTAATAGAAAGAAAAACCTTCATGTATTTACTATGTACTTCATGTCATGGTGGGATTTAGAGCCAGGAACTTCCAGGAACTCTCTAGAAGAAGTATAAATAGACCATGTAAATAACACATCAAGGAAACATGATTGGATTCATGAATAGTGTAGAAATTTTGAATCGTAAATGAAGATTTTGCAAAATCTTAAACAGCATTCAGGAGAGAATACTAACATCTACACCATTTTTGTCACCCAAAAACTACATTATACAGGTAATAACATTGGCGATAGAAACAAAACCAATTTACTATTTTATATATATATATATATATATTAAATATCAATGACCAAAAAAGCTATTAGAAGTAAATTAAGAGTTCACAGGAACCTCAAGGCTGCTAGTGCCTGCCCTGGCTCTATCTTAACACTTATGATCCCTGTGGTAGCAGTACTTGTGCTCGGGCCTGCCTGTGCCCACCCCTCTGCTACGGCAGCATCTGATGCAGTTGGCACTTAACAGATTCATTCACTTAGAATATGGCATTTTGCCCAGTCTTCTGGCATGAGAAAAGGTGGCAGACATAAGAGGAGGGTGTAATGGCATGATGCCCAGTGCTCACACTATCTCTAGCAGGGTGCTGGGTGTGAGGTCTGAGATATTTGAATACATTGTTAATGAGAAGGCATGGTGTTTTCTACTCCACTGTGTGCCCAGAATGCATCCAAAAAGTTATGTACATTTTATGCAAAAAACACAGGATAATATTTGAGTTTATGATATTTTATATTTACATGTGTGACTTAAACAACCTAATTAAGTCAAGTTTATTTCTATAGCGCTTTTCACAACAGACATTGCCTTAAAGCAGCTTAACAGAATTTAAGAGTTAAGGTGAATGATGTGTATTTATCCTTGATGAGCAGTTATGGCGAGTGAATATCAAAATAATTCTTTCATCTGAGGAGCATGGATGTTAGATAGTACTTTGCCAAAAACTACTAACTAAGGTAATGCTGTAATTATAATATAATACAATGTAAATAACATTGCAATGTGCATACTGTTTTTGAATAAACATTTGCACATTTATGTATTTTGTGGTCAAAGTAAATCTTTATACCATAACTTGTTACATATACACAAAGGGAACATGAATGTGTCTCTCAAAAATGAGTAAAGGTGTAAAAAAAGTAGGTGTTTCAAAACTTCAGACAGGCATTGTATGTGGTACTATATATGAGGATAACTTCATTTGTGTCAAATATTTAAATTGATATGATTAAATTATTAATACAGCTTTCTGATTAAACTCCAAGTAGATTCTTAAGGACTAAAATGATTTTGGATAGGGGTTATGCCTTTAATAGGGGGACATAGGATTCAATTGTTTTTCAATCATTTTTATGAACTTTTACTCACACCAAAATGTCTGTTGAGAGTAGAATCAATCAAAAATGTGTATCTTGGGGCAGCTTGGCACACATTTAATCCGTGCCTTTAGTTTTTCTGGATGTATACAGTATCCTATCTATTACCTTACAACAGACACAAATTAAGCAAAGGTATTAAAGTTAAGTTATGCGCTCTCCTCACTGCTAACGGGTTTTTCCATAGTGACTGCTCCAGAGCCCGAAAAACCCCTGTGCCTCTCTCAGAGAATACGTGTGTATATTGTGTTGGACATCAGCTAATCTTTGCCCTTCAGGATTTATTTACTCCTGCAATCTCTGGATTTCCCTTTGAAAATATTTTTTACAAGACTTTTCTTTCTTTCTTTCTTTCTTTCTTTCTTTCTTTCTTTCTTTCTTTCTTTCTCTTTCTTTCTTTCTTTCTTTCTTTCGTTCATCCATCCATCCATCCATCCACCCATCCATCCATCCATCTCTTTCTCTCTCTCTCTCTCTCTCTTTCTCTCACTCTGTCCTTGGCCCCTTGCTCTTCTTCTCTTTTCTGTGTGTTATAATGAATGGTCTGTCTGTAATGGGCCCATAAGAGCCTGCTCAATATTATTGATCAATTTGATTGATTGAGCATACAGTCCGGCTTTCATCATACTCTGTGTTCTGTGACATACAAAACACAATTCATCATCAAAAGCATTAGTTTGCCCATCTGCAGTACTAATCAGATTTCAAGAACCTCAGGCATAGAATAGTGACATGCTGATATCATTTCCATGTGTTTTAACTCATCGAAACAACGATCTAATGTAAAGGAACTTCACTAAAATTTCTAATTGATTTATCTCAAGAAGTGTATCATAGCTCGTGCCTTCTCATGACTATGAAGCTGGCTTCAGCAGTTATTGCTCAAGTGTACACAGTCATTAAAACTCATTAGTCCATGTCATTCCTGAGACGCTTTAAAGACACTGTGATCAGCCAATTGATTTCTTAGCTTCACTTTGAATTTGATCTTCTTTGGCTAAAGTACACTGATTTTTATCAGTTTAATCATTGCCAAACTGGGATATAATCCAAAATAGATGAAAGTACAGCAAGAATGAGTCTTTAGTATGTAAGAAAGCACCGGTACAACGATTGCGAGAACTAGCAGCGAAGAAACTAGCGAACAATGGTTAATATAGCATGTATCCAGAACTAAAATATACACTATATTGACAAAAACTTACAGACACCTGGATAAAAGGTTCACCTGTGCTTTTTTTAACATCTTAATCCTTATTTAGTCCCCATTTGCTGTTATAATAATCTCCACTCTTCTGGGAAGTTGTTTCACTAGATTTAAGAGTGTGAATGTGGAGATTTGCACTCCTTCAGCCACAAATCAAGTAGTGATATCAGGTAAAAAGAACTGGGATGCATTTTAATTCTTCCCAAATATGTTCAGTAGAGTTGGGTTTAAAGCTTTACAGCAAACCATTTAACATCTACATGTAAACCACATATGGCTGGAAGAGTCAGGTGTCCCAATACATTTGTCCATAAATTGTCCAATAGGACACCTTATAAACTGCATTATGTTGAACAAACATGATCCTCATTACATTATATTTTATAATCAAAACTATTGTGAAGCATATCTCAGAAATATTGATGCACTTAGTTTAAACAACACATTCGCAGCCCACATCGTCACATTTCGATGCTGTGGATTTTGCGTCCGACGGCGTCCACATCTGACGTCGAGAATACCCCCTTCACGTCGCTTTTCCACGTAGAGGGACGGGAAACCCTTCGTGTCTCTTTTTGACGCAGATGGACGGGACCCCATTTGCGGGTTACGGTTAGGGTTAGGGGTTCGGGTTAGGGTTTGGGTTAGGGTTTGGATTAGGGTTAGGGTTGTGGTTACGGTCATCTTCAGGATTTTTTGAAATTTTTAAAGTTCTCCTATACCCTTATTATGATAGATAATAAATTATTAAGTGTATAGGACAGCGATCTGCATTGAAAAGCGAGGCACAGGGGCTCCCATCCATCTGCGCTGAAAAGCGATGCGAAGGGAGGTACCGTCTCTCTACGTCGAAAAGCGACGCAAAGGGGGTACATTCGGCGTCGGATGTGGACGCCGTCAGACGCAACGTCCACAGCGTCAATATGTGACGATGTGGGGTGAGAATGCGCTGTTTAAACAAGTTTTATGTAATTAATTAAATAAATAATGTAAAAAGAGACAAAAAGATATTATAGTACATTATATAAAAGTATATATAGAGATAAAGTTATAGTAAAATAAATATTCACAGATCTCGTTGTTTATTGAGACGCTAAGCAAAGCAGAGTTATAGTTAGCATTCCCATCATCACTTATATAATAGCAGCTATTTACCATGTTCTCCCTCACAAACTTAAAAATGTAAAATAATTTAGTTTATAGATTATTACCAAGCAAGCAGACTTTTTTAAAATCAAGTATTTGACAGCATTGTGGTATAAAATTAAGTAAACAATCTTACAGCTTATAATATTGGATAGACAAATCAACCAAACAGACCAGAACACCATGGGTCAGAAGCTGTCTAGACGGGTTTTAAGGATTATGTGCTAGTTCTGCTTGTCTGATCTAATGTCCAGCTCATGACCACTTTGGAAATCCAGACTTGCTGTGTTTTAGACATGCTTGTTTTCTCCTGTCACTTTCTCCTATCCTGCCTCCTTTCTTCTTTAAAATGTCCACTTTGATTTGAGCTGGTGCTGTATTCAATGTCACATCCAGCACTCTTCGGGTCCTGCCACAGCTGATTCCTCTGCACTGAGGACATGCAGGAAGAGAGGAAGTAGGTCACAATGCAGGAGGTCTGAATGAGAAAGTGAGAGGAAGAAATATCCTTTTCCCACCTTGCTTGTGTGTCCAATATAGGAAGTTACAGGTCCATGAGAGGATCAAGAAATCAGAGAATATAAGGAGAAAATAAAACCAGATAAGATGTAGCAGAGTGAGCTCTAAAATCACACTGATTGAAATATAAGAAATTGGGCT
The DNA here is from genome assembly GCA_024362625.1 of Silurus asotus. NCBI lineage: Eukaryota > Metazoa > Chordata > Actinopteri > Siluriformes > Siluridae > Silurus > Silurus asotus. The sequence goes on from MU574732.1 coordinate 5,420,352, forward strand.
CAATAAAATCATGCAGCCACCAGGAGATTGAAGAGGATAAGGCTTGGTGCATTTCCTACTTCATTGTGAAGGGAAATCTTGCTTAATCCATTTAGAAATCAATCAGATTTAACCCCCGGGTTCCTGAGGATGAGAAATTGTGAATCCTTTGAAGAGTTGTTGAAAAATTCATGTGTTATCATAGCCTGAATGATAGTTCACACTCAAATAGTCTGTATATTTATATATTATGTATGAGTATAAGTTTGTGTGCAGGGATTTTTAACCTGTGTCTATATGACCATTATTGAAATAAAACAGCATTGAGCCAGCTTTAGCAGGTTATTACTGTTAGTCTTCATATTAATGAGTGTTACGCTATAATGGTCATTGGAAATTGGGTGTTTGTCTGTTATATATTTAATCTTTTTTGTTACATTTTTGATTTATTGTGTTTTTGGTAAGACAGGAAAAGGACGCTGCTATGCCTTTAAACGGAGATTGAACTGAACACCAGAGAGAATGAGTGAGCACTTTAAAACAATCAGAGCTACTATTCCACAAGGTGCTGGATTACCAGTGTGTGAGTGTGTGTGTGTGTGTGCACGTGCATTCGTGTGTGTTACTGTTCGAACATAAAGTACAGTTTGCCTTTGTAATAGATGGATTACTCTAATTATATACTATTTAATGAAGCAGCAGCATAAATGGATTGGCAGTGCAGTAGGTTGACACGTGTGTGTGTGTGTGTGTGTGTGTGTGTGTGTGTGTGTGCATGCGTGCGTGCGTGCGTGTGTTTGTGTGTGTGTGTGTGTGTGTGTGTGTGTGCGCACTAACTAACCTTTGTCGTTTTAACCTTGTTGCCAGTACTGCAGCTCCAACCTGTGAGATCTGGAAGAACTTTACACTCTTCTCCATCCACACACGGCTGCATCTGACACCACCATTTCTGGGCAACTATAGATGCTGCATGCACACAAATAAGATAAAGAAAAAAATGCACATTATTATTATTTATTTCATTAGTAGTAGTAGTAGTAGTAGTAGTAGTAGGGGTAGTATTAACATAATCACTATTATTGCTGTTGCTATATTGATAATGGTGATACTACTACTACTACTACCACTCTTACTTCTAACAACAACAACAACAATAATAACAATAATAATAATAATAATAATAATAATAATAACAGTAGTATTTATTTTAAAAAAAGAACTAATGATACAATCCATGTATATGTTGACCCTTTAGAAATATGTGTACCTATAACTTCAAGAAAACCTAAGATTTGATGGAAAGCAGTGCTGAGAAAGCAGAGCAGGGACTGAAGTCAGAGATGGACAGAGGGAGGAGAAGAAGGAGGATGGGGAGAGGGTTTATTTGACATTTCCTCTCAGGCAGGGTGTGGAGAAAGAGCACACAGACAATGCTTTTATGGTAAAGAAAACAAGATCAAAATCGATTGTGCCGTCAAGTGCCCGGTGTTGACACAGTATTAAATGAATCAGCCAGACAGAGATAGAGAGAGGCGAGTGCAAGAAATCGGTAAAAGAAAAGAAAGTGGTCTAAGTCTTTGTAAAATGAGTCCAGCATTAGACAGAGACAACAGAGCATTAAATTAATCACACGGCAAAGCGGAAGGAAGAGGACAGGAGAGGGAAGGGCAAAAAAATGGGATTGTTCATATTATTTTCGTGTCGGTTTCCAGAAACAAAAACAGAAAGTGCTTTTTTTCCTTCAGTGTTGCAGAATGCCCTGCGGCTCGCAAGAGGCATTTTTAATATCCACACTTCCTTCAATACAGCACCTATTCATGAGGGTGAACAGGGTGTATGCTATACTTCCTTGCAAAACGTTTTGTATAACACATTTATAGGCTGACCTTTTTCAAAAGGTCAGGATGACAGATCGAGGAAGTGAGAGAGGGAGAGAGAGAGATGGAAAGAGAGATTGAGAGAGGAAGTGATCTTACCATCGACGCAGGATGGAGCGGCTCTGGTCGTCCCGGCGACCTGTCCAGGTAGGCAGGAGCACTTGACAGTCTGAGATCTCTCTTCAATCTTGTTCTTATTGCAGCAGCGATGGGCTGCAATTACTTCACATGTCCCAGCCTTCACATGAACTGTGGCAGTATTGAACACATGCACACACACACACACACACACACACACACACAAAAAAACAACCACAAACACAAAGCATAAATACAAATTCAGTAGGCATTCTTACAGGTAGGGCATATCTGCCTCTCTGTCTGTCCACTATTTAGACTAATGTTTTTTGACCCCCTCACCATAAGATTCAGATGTGCTTTTTTAACAAGCCATTCCAAATTTTGTCAATATTTGCTCTTATAATAACCTCCACTTTTCAGGGAAGATGTTCAACTAGATTTTGGAATGCGGTACTGTGGTTCAGGTACTGATGGGAAGACTGTGGGTAATGCTCCAATTCACCCCATAGGTGTTCAGTGGGGTTGAGGTCAGACCTATGTAGAAGGTCACTTAAAATCTTTCACTCTAACCCATGTAAACTATATCTTCAGTGGGCTCACTTTGTGCACTGTGGCATTGTGAGGCTGAAAGAGGTTTTGCTCTCATAATTCATTTAAAGAGAAAATTTTATACTGAATATCGGGTGTCTCAGTACTTTTGTTAAAATAGTTTGTGTGTATATAAATATATTCGCAAAAAATTTCAACCAGAACAATAAATAAAACCGTGCAGCTACAGGTCAAGAGCTTTAGGTAGTTTTCCCTACAGATATTAGAATAGAGGAAGAAATTGGATCTTGGTAAAAAAAAATTTATCAATTGTTGGACTTAGATGGTCTAGTTTGCTGATTTTCACAATTCCCACACACAATACTATAGAGATGTCACAGAATTGTGTAATAAAAAAAAGCCACATGCCTAATAAACTAACTATCTAACAGGAATAAACTCAAATAAAAGATCTGTGCCTTTTTTTCTGTTTGTTGCTTTATGAAATATAGACCAATTCCCTGACGACTGTGGATTTTGTATGTTTATTCACAGAAACAGCCGTTACACACCATTCTAACAATTAGTGAGCCAGCCAGGAGGTGTAAAAACCCCACTGTATTCAAGTTACATTAGTAAGATCTGAGATGCAATCTTTTGCCAATTAGTTTTCATTTTGGGTTTTTTGGCTCTCTCAATTTAGGTTTATGGTATTCCGATACAATTACAGGTTTGGGTTATTTCCATTGGGTTAGGGTGTCTGAATTGTGCAGTAGTAGTTCAGCATAAACATAATTATGCTAATGACTGACAAGTTGTGAGTACAGAATCCTAGACATATCAATGAGAAAGTGCTGGGTCTTTGATCACAGGCCTGTCCAATTAATTGCTGCAGAAGACTTAGGACTTACATTTAAATGATCCAAGCACGGAATGCATTAAGTAACAGAAACATGCAAAAGAGGCTGGATAGCAATTGCACATTGTTTATTTGTAGATAGTGACAAGTGCTGACATGTCAAATTATACACATCACACACATTCTCAAGATGATTCTCTTTTTGATTTGGCTGCAAAGGTCAGCTATTAGATTGTGATATTCAGGCGAAATCTGTACTCCCCTGGGGAGTAATACAGACATTCCTATATTAGCATTTAAGGTTTAAAATAGCCCAGTGATACTTATGCAAAATAGCAAGAAAAATTTACATAAATCTGGAGGCAATATTTGCAGCTGTTTACATGACAATATACGAATACGCCTGTGTCAGTGCTCTAACGTCTCAAAGAGACTTTTCAAATTGCATCATGTACGTGGGCTGGGGGGGTAACAAGTACTAATAAATGTTGTGACAGCTGAAAATGAGCAGCACAGACTGAAGGGACACATGAAAGTAAAGAGTGTGGCACATTTCAGGAGGAGAAAGAAGTCTACAAACAAACATAATGACAGAAATGAAGATAAAAGAAGTAATCATAGTAATCAGGAACTCATATTTCACCGTGTTGTAGCTCACACTGTCTATCTCAATTAAATTTGATTTGTATATCACTTTTACTTTCAATTTTTATCACAATTGAAACCTGGCGGTAAATTTAGATCCCTAATAAGCAAGCCAGAAGCTCATAAAAGAACACAGAATTTCTGTCATTATGTTCTGTGTTGAAATGAGGTTCAGTATAAGTATAGGATTATTAAAAGTTCTGGGATAAACACGGGGCAGTCTGGGCAGTTTGGTCTGTGCAGTTCTTAGGTTTAAGTCTGCAGCAGCTAGGTGAATTTTAACCAATTATCCAACGATGCAAACGGTAAATCTTGGGCAAGAACAGTATTTTGGGCATTGCTAATATTTAGGATTATCCACAACAGCAAAAAATGACTCAGCAGAAAGTGCAGAAAGCTTCAAGTATCAGGATGAGTAAATATAAGCACACATGATATCATTACATTCTAAAACGTGTTGGGTCCAGCTTTAAAGAAGCTGTTACAAGTAAATAATGCAAACCCAAGAGAGCAATGCAGCATGACATACAAGTGAAGTAAAACCTGATTTGATTTCTATCGTTCCTCTTTTGGTCTCTTACTCAAATCCCCCCCCCCAAAAAAACAGCTTGTCAATTTTCTGACAAAAATCGCAGAGCATAAGCTCCTCTACCATAAACTTTCCTGTGTAATAAACTATTGCAATCACCATGACTATTACAGAAAGCATGTATAACTGAGATTCTTCTAAAAAAAGAAAAAAACAACTTCACCAAATCAACTATAATCCATTTTACTTTGTTTAATTTGTATTTGATCGTGTTTAGCACCTACTGTTCTTTACAGTATTAGCCGTTTCTACCAGAACAACACATCACAATGTGTGCATGAATATTATCATTCGTGTTACAGCTTAAAAACCCGTCTATGTGATCTCAAAGGACAAAAATTCACCAGATTTAAGCGTTTATCCATGCTCTCATAAGGAATAAATAATCACATAAATATCATGTTATAAGCAGTAAAAGAAATAATAATATTAATAAGTTGTATATTATTAAAACTACACTTTAATCAGGATATTACGTTTTAATTTCAATTAAAGGAATGCATTTCTTATTAATTCTATATTGAATAATGCCTATATAGTAAAATATAGTTTTTATTTAATGATAAGTGTCAAAAGAAATAAAGAAATAATAAATTGAGAGTACAAAATTATAATAGCGTATGGCGATATGATCAAAATCTTTGTGCAGTTTGGTCATACATTAATATAAATACAGTAATCGTACTTAAACAGTTTGAGTTTACTCATGTTACCCAATATACACAAAAGTATTGGGACTGATTATACCAATAACTGACTTTACCAGCCATATATCGTTCTTCTCCAAACTGGTACCACAAAGATAAAGACACATAATTGTATAGGATATCTTTAGATGTGATAGAATTTAAATATTACTACAATTGAACCAGGAGACCCAAAATTATTTTGACATGACAATACCCCTGTGCACAAAGCCAGTTTCAGAAAGATATGGTCTACAAAGGTTTAAAAGGAAAATCTTAAGTGGCCTGCGATAGAGCTCTTATTTCTACTCTAATAAACAATTTTTGGATGAATTGGAGCACTGACTACACCCCAATACGTTACTCCACTGATGCCCTTGTGGCTGATTAAGCACAAATCTCCACAAGCCCTCTTTAAATTCTGATGGAACATCTTAATCAATCCAGTGGCACATACGAATTGCATGGTCTGGATTCCACAAAATGTTCTTTATGTTAAGTATTTTGTATGCAAAAAAATCACAATAAATAAATTTAAATAATCCAGATACAAAAATCAAAAGACGCTAAAAGAAGGCAGCTAATGCATCTATAAAATTAGCATTTAGGCATTGTTTATTTTAAAATAAAATATATACTTTTAAAATATTTGACAAATATTTCTACAAATTTAGCCTCCGTTTTGTACCATGTATCAATAAACAAACAAACAAACAAACAAACAAATAAATAAAAACCTAAAATGGACTCACATTACAGACTGTGAATCGTGTGTGAATCCTATTTGACTGGTGTAAAGTTGAGCAGAGGGTTGCATACTGAGAACATAACGCATTCTTAAGAGCAGTTTAAAATGCAAGACACTAACAATAGTATAAGGTTTCTTGTCTCTACATGTTATTCATGCTTGGATAACGTAGCCATGGTAATGAACAGCAAGATATTACTGGATATCAGTTTAGAGGAATTGTGCAGGGAAATCTGCGAGGACGAGGTTTCATTTCAGAGAGAAGCAATTGCTTTGTAACATTAATTAGCTACAAGATTACTGTGTCATTACATTTTTTATTAATTAATTAATTTTAATTATTGATTCCATTTTGTTCTTTTGATCTGATAGCTGTAATAACTAAGACAAAAGATGTCTTAATTTAATTTCACACTATCCGGATAAAAAATGTTGTTCGTGTGTCATGCAATAAAGGATAAGCATTATGGCAATGCGAGTGCCGATGTTTTGAATAATATGCAAACATAAAAAAACACAAAACAAAGAACTAAAACTCAAACTAAAAAAGAAACCATAACCCGTCACATGAAGATGATAATACAATCATCTGTGAAACAGAGTGTAGAGGGAAATGAGACTATATATATATATATATATATGCTAATTCAAGGAAAAAAGTGATTCAGGTGCAGAGGTTATGTAACACGGCATGTTGCTGCACTGGGTGCTGAGAACCATAGATCAAGGCCACAGTCAGTTGTTTCTTGTGCCATGAGCTCTAGTTAGGAGTTATAGTCTGGAAGTTTAAGGGCCTTGCTCAAGAGCCCAAGAGTAGCAGCTTGTTGAGGAATCTTTCAATCAGTAAACCAAAGACTTACCCACTGAGCATCCACTTCCCAGTACCACTTACGGTAACAGTACCAGTCAGTACCACATATGGCCGCAAAATGTAGGTTTCCCAATACTTTTGTTCAATAAAGGTATCATGAAAGTTTGTGCTTTAGAAAATGGAAAATGCCAATAAAAAGACAAATATTAATATAAGTCTGTATTCTGTATGCTTCTCTAACATCAGCCCATACATTGCGTAACTTTAGATTACACTGTATAGGTAGTCGCCGACTTATGACCTATGCAACTTACAACCATTTGACTTTACGACCACACTCGCTAGCTGCGGTGCTAGGACGACAATAAGAAACAAAATGGTGTAAAGATGATACAAATGGCATAAAATGAACAAAGAAAATTATATATACAGTATAACAATAATGAAAGAAAATTATGATAAAATACTACTTAACATAATTTCACAGTACTGAACATATAGCCTACGCTGCTTGCAACCAAATCGTGTTACGACTGGTCTGTCGGAACCAATCGTGGTGGTAAGTCGACTACTACCTGTATTAGTAAGCTGCCTAGAGGACTTCTAATTTTATATTCTAGCTTACACATTTACAAATCAGCAAAATATCTGCCTTTATAATGAAGTATATAGCAGCATTATACTTCTTTCTACAATCAAATGAATTTTAAGTTACTGGTTCTGATTGCTCTTTCTACATTGATCACATGTGAATGCTCAACACATCACAGTTCTAAGAAAACACCACTTGTTTGGGGTTTTTTTTCCATTTGGCTTTTTAAACTAGCTTCTATTGCCTTCATAGATTTTCAATTTTGCACTTGGTTTTCCACCTACACGCCATTAGCTTGTTAAGAGGCAATCCCGAGTTCTCGTCTGATGCATTAAAACATTTTGATTCAGATCAATAAAACACTAGTATGGCCTTCATTCTAAAATTCTCCATCCTCTATCTCCCGAGAGTCAGAGAACCACCGTACCACTCTACAGCGAAAGCAGAAAAACAACAGAGCGCAGCACAGAGAGGACAAAGAGTGTGTCATATATACATTCAGACACTCTGAGAAAACACCAGGAACAAAAAAAGAAGAGCAACAAAGTGAACTTAGGCAAATACTCTGAAAATGGCAGACAATATGACAGTATATGAAACAATAGACATATTACTTCTCTCATGGGATCCAAACAAGCAAATGTTTCATCTTGTTACAGTATATGTGAATATCTTCCTATATATCTTAGAATTACTGTCACTTTTTTAATAATGGAAAAAATGTAATATTGGAGTAATAGAAAAAATGTGTTAATAATTAAACATTATAAATTACCTAGAGTATTTGCCTTTTTAAAAGATTAAAAAAAAGGTTTACTGCCTTAGAGAACACCCTTTAATTATTTAAAAAGACAGAAAAAAAAGACAGAAAAGTATTAGATAACCAGTGCGAAAATATTTGAGCTGTTTCATAGTTAGGGCTCCAGGAACGCTTATAAAGATTGATGATGTTATGTTATGTTATGTTATGAGCCCAAAAGCTGGCTGTCTCAACCAAGAGGTTACGACTTGGGTGGTCTTTAAAAATCGCTTTTCTTTATAGATTCTCCAAAAAAATATGTATGATGGAAAATCAGGAGAGTAAACACTGTGCAAAAACCTTTTGAAAATAAATTCAAAAGTTACCATATACAGTATTTATTATAATATGCTTTACACTTTATTCCAGATCTGCATTAGCACTGTGTACTAGTCAGTGCTGCACTGTGCTACTGTTCTATTGTTCTTATTGCATTGTGTTGGTTTTTTTTGCACGTTTGCACGTCTTAGGTCTCCTCATGTCTTAGTTATGTGTTGTTATGGTTTTATTTCACTGTGCACTGTACCAACTATATATGGTAAAAATGGCAATAAATGTACAGTACTTGACTTGACTTCATGATATCCTGAACATTGACAACCATTTTCCAATATTTCTTGTTACAAGATGATTCTAAATTACAAATTAAAGATTATTCAGTCTTTAAATTCTGTTACTTATTTTAAGCGTATTGTTTTTACTCATCATATAGTTTTTGTTTTTAGATTCAGTTGATGATTACAACAATCTGTGAATAGAACATTTTATTTGACTGTATTTTTCATAAAAAAAATAAAAGTTCATAAAAGTTGGAACTGTTGCACAGTTTGCAATGTGTGAGCTTTATGTATTAGTTACATTTAGTTTTATTACATGCTTTCGTGGTAGTTTTTTAGCCCTGTCAAGCTTTCGTAGGTGTTGTGTTATTATTGTGCTGTTTTTACTGTGGTCATAGCTGTAATATGCATGTTTTTAATACTCATTTTCATTGTGTTTGGTTAATTTTTTGCACTTTATTTAATAAAGATCGGCATCTACATCCGTCTTCTTGACAATTTCGGAAGATCTGCATTTTTTATTTTCTTATTTATTTATTTATTTATTTATTTATTTATTTGCATCAACCTACACAAAAAATAAATTTACATTTGTTGTTAATTAATTAATATTGTTTCTCTCAAATAGATAAAAATACATTTTTACAACAAATTATCCAAACATAAAGGCAAAAAATACCAGGAAAGTGGCAAAACACTATACTGAACTCTATTGAGGGTTGTTGAACTATAGTGTAGACATACGAACAGTTGGAGGAACACTTTTGTATATGTTTTTTGGATGTGGTACTATTACATATTCCCTTTACTTGAACTAGTAGACCCAAACCTGTTCCTGCATAACACTGCCCCTGTGCATTAAGACAGCTCCATGAAGATAGGGTTTGCATGGTTTGGAGTGGAAGATCTTGAATGGCTGCTATAGCGCTCTGAACCTTATTGAACATATTTAAAATGAATGTAAACACTATCTGCTGTAGGATAATTTATTAAGTTAAATATTAACTTTATTAAATACTTCACTGGTGGGCCATGCATTTGGTAACTGGGCCTTCAGTGAGGACTTACCCGACCTAATCCACCTCTTAATACAACCAATATCATGTCACGATTATGGAAACCATCAATACTTTACAAAAACGCAATATAACAAAACATGGCATTACAGAGAGAGAAAGTCATTTTACATGTCTGGAAGTGGTGAACAAACCCTTTCCCAGACTGAGACAAGCTAGCTAGCTTTAGGGTTCTCCTTACGATCTCTAGCTTTTCTTTAAAATATTATTTTAAGTACGTCCAAGACCAAATCAAATTCTCTTCCTCTGAAGGCTGTAAAGGTTTCCCTCTGACCAACCAATCAGAGGACGGAAAAACGCTGATGCTATTCTGGGCCAGCTAGCAGCCTTGTGAGGAGAATATGAAATCTGATTGGTTAAAGAAACAGACCCTTGCTAAATCTCACTATGGCCAAAGAGCCAGCAGTATAGACTTTGCATGCTCTGGACAGATTAGATTGACATGGTAGCACATAAAGGCTGAAATCTGATTGGACAAAAAATCTAACATCTACATACCCGTACTGGAAACAGTGCAGCTAAGAGAAACGCTACGAAATGAAGAGAAGAAACTGTTGGGAATAAATTAATACAATTTCATGGGACAAATATTAGAATTTAGGTTGTAAAGGTGCTTCTGATAGTGTTTAGGCCAGCAGAGAAGGCTTTGCTGGCCCTGACCGCCCGCCACTCATACAGTATACTTAAAATTGTTAATAGTTAAAATTTAAGAGGCAAAAAAAAGGACACAGAACACAGCAGCTACGGACAGATTATTTATTTTTTTGACCAGTACATAGTAAGAGTGAGTGAAATATTCTGGGCCAGAGTAGCCTTGAGAAAAAAGCTCATACTTAAAGGAATTTGCAGACAAAGGGAAACCAGAAGACAGATCGGTAAAATCTTTAGCAGACTCTTCACTGGAGTGACCAGTAAGATCCTCACATACAGGTGAGGTGGGCCTATAATCATGACCACCTACATTATTACGTCTTAGCACTACCACTAGAACATGATTCAACACTGTCATTATCACTAACTGGAAATAGGTTGGTATCAAGGAGGCATATGCCTGTCTTATTGAAAGTGTCAGAGACTTAAAGAACACAAACCATCCTGTTTGTTGGCCACAATTTTGTCAGGTGTAAGTGTAGAATTATCAAGAAAAAGCACGTATTCAGCAGCCACATGCGCTAGCAGAAATTTGGATGCGCCACCATGTCCTGAGTGCAGTTTTGAGCTGATTGTGGTTATACTGTGATAAACTGTACTTTGCTTTTTCTCATCCAATCATTCTCACCCTGAAGTCTTTTTTTTATTTTTTTTAGAAGGATTATTTTTAAAACATTATTTGTACCAAAAAGCGCAGCTATTGTTTTGGCAAATTTTTGCTCCGATACTGTACCCCAGGCCTCCTCAACCTACATCAGTGCATGAATTTTAAACTAAAACACTAAAACACATGTGGCTAAATGCACACAAATCTCCACTAAAAAATTTAAAAAAACTAGTGGAAGATCTGCCCAGAAGAGTGGAGGTTAATATAACAGCAAATGACGTCTAAATGTCAAATGGCATTTTTGTAAAAAAAAGATTTTGTAAAAAATCAAAAAGCATTTTACCGTCAGACGTCCAAATACTTTTGTCCAACAGTACTCAACCTGTATAACTTGCGCAACATGTATGCGATGTTGGATAACTTTAGGAATTATTATAGCGCTCCAATTACAGTAAGTGACAAAGTAAAAGGAAAAAAAAAATGCCCCTGAGAGTCTGAAAGCTTAAGCTACTAACAGGGTTAAATACCTTACATTACCTTACCTAGACTAATAGGGAAAAAAGGATTCACCTTGGGATACACCCATTCATCACTGCCTAGCATCCTGTTCTGTTGCCCTCTGGTTCTGGTTCAGCAGCAGGGTTTTCTCAGCTCTCTGTTTGTGTGTGTGTGTGTGTGTGTGTGCGTGTGTGTGTGTGTGTGTGTGTGTGTGTGTGTGTGTGTGTGTGTGTGTGTGTGTGAGTGAAACTCAGAGGACTCAGTTGCAGAGCAGTAAACCTTTAGCTTCATGGAGTGTTGATTTCTGAACGTAGTAAATGTCATTTATTACAGCAAGAAATCCCGCAAAGAGCGAACCCCACTAACACGGTTCAAACTCTAGGGACTCGAATCAACCCTAAATGTCAAATGCAAATATCTCTGTTATTTGCTTCTCAAATGTGTGAGAAACAGGTTCGTTTTAGCTGCTGACGAAAAAAGCTTGAGCGGTCTGACACTCCTGACGGATGCTTCGGAACTAACACTTGCTTGCAAGGCCACAAGGGACTCTGTTAATTGCTCTGAGTGCAAATTAAAAATTTATTAGCGAGTCCTTGCAATGCAGTAATAATGACATCTCGCTTCCTGCTCAGCCTTTAGCGATGTGTCATCAGCACTGCTTTGCCAAGCCAGGAGAAGTACTGTGACCTTGGAGTCATGGTAGACTTTGCAGCACGGTCACTAATAAATAAAAAATGTTTCCAATCTTATAATTATTTTTTACTGTTCAGGGTCAGCTAATGCTCTGTACTTTAATTAATGTCCTGTTTATAAATTCATTTGTTATCATATCAGTATATGTATATGGGTAAATGAGTATATATATATATATATATATATATATATATATATATATATATATAAGGGGTGTAACGATACACAAAATTCACCGTTCGGTAAATTTGATCTATAGACCAAGTTTATCTTAGTCTCATCAAACCACAGGACATGGTTTCAGTAATACATGCTCTTGCACAGGTTGTCTTTAGCACACTGTTTGTGGGCGTTCTTGTGAGCGAGCTTCAGAATAGGTTTCCTTCTGGGATGACGGCCATACAAACTGACTTGTTGCAGTGTGAGGGTGTACGGTCTGAACACTGACAAGTGGACCTTCCGCTTCTGCAACCTCTAAAGCAATAAAGCAAAGGACTCATCTTTAACCTCGTTTTCAATGGAAAACATATAACGACTGTATTTGCTGAATGTGTGTACACACAAACAGCATGCATAAAAAATGCAGTACGTACACATTTATTGTAATAACACATCCACTGCTGCAAATCCCAGTTTAATTGGAAAGATAAGGGTCCACTGATCAACATGCCTTAAAACTTTTTCTGCTCTAACCAAACAATAGTGTTGAGATTTAGATGGTTATTCTTTTGTTTCAATGAACTTTGGTTGGTGTTTGGGTGTATATGTTTCCCAATAACATTTGCATAAAAAACACTATTTTGCTTGTAGAAAAATGGCTGGTAGAATATAGTGTTACAAAACAAATGACACCACACTCAAAAAAATAAAATTAAAATTAAAAAAAACTGTAAAAGAAGCGGAATCTCAGGCTTAAGGCTACAATCTATAGGCAGGTGTCCTTATTATGCACCACCTACCATTTCAAAACGTTTATTTCCAGCCAGTAGCATTATGGAAACAACATGGCTGATGGAAAATGTAGCCAATGAGTGCAGGATTCTAACAGTATATTGGAGGATTTTAATCACCACGTGTGTGATTCTTAGTTTTATTGCTCTTTACAAACTATTACTGGTCACATGTGCACACAAACCAGGAAGAGATGCAGCTCTCGGTTCTGCTTAAACAGTTGTTTTCAGCTCGTGCTAACTTGTTTTTTTATAAAAAAAATAAAATAAAAAAAAGAAAGCAAAGAAAAAATAGACAGTCAAAAAAGTTGTTTTATCTGAGATCTGCGCAGCAACAATTCTAATTCTTAAATTCTTAAGGAGTCTTTGCCATGAGGTGCCATGTTGAACATCCAGTGGTCAGTATGAGAGAATCGTACTCAAATCATCGAATTGTAACTGCTCTAATACAAGATACAAACATTTCTATGGTCGTGTCAAGCAAACAAAAACATGAACATGATGAAGAAGACATGTGGCTTTGCATGGTTGCATGGCATACAGCTGTTACCACTTAGGGTGTATTTACTTTTGTTGCCAGCTATTTTGACAATAATGGCTGTATATAAACATATACAAGCCGTTCTTTTCTGAGTGACATTTATTAAAGTATTATTTATTATATTTTTTCCTGTTTTTAAATTATTATTATTATTATTATTATTCATTTTTTTATTATTATTTTATTACATGTCAAAGTATGTTATTCAACCATACAGCAAATAAGTTATTTGACCATATGGAGAAAATATTCAACTGTTAAGTTGTAAGTAACTACCATTCCTGCAATGGTATAAGAACCTGTGCTGTATAAACAGCCCGACATTCCTTTTGCTTCTTACTGTAAGGACAGATTTCATGTAAAACTAGTGGAGTTTTCCTGTCAAATACTAACTGCAAAGTTGCAACCCTATGACTGTAGCCATTCTTTTGCAGAAGCTCAGAAAACACATTCCAGACGATGATAATGCATAAGATGTTCATCTTTGCAACCTCTTTATTGCTAAGATAAACCTTATTCTGGGAGCACTGGTATGGATTCAGGAATACAACCAGGATGGGATGGCTCTCTATAGCATTGAATCAAAAAAAAAAAAAAAAAAGAGAAACATTTAAACACATATTTGGAACTAGGGCAATTTAAATTTGCTAGTCAACTTAATAGCATGTCTCTCAGTCACAGGAATAGCATGGAAAACTCCACGCAGACAGTAACCCAAGCTCCTGATCGAACCGGGGACCCTGGAGCTGTAAGGGAAAACCATGCCGTCCAGACTAGTATATCTAATCCTATTACTGATCACATCTGTGCCATCAGGGAGAGTTTATAAATAGCGTAATTAGAACGCTTACGCAATGCTTCTAGACTGAAATGTGTGCTATGTGAATGTTGTCATCAATGCTGCTACAGGTATGTATTATGACTACTTCGTATAACCAATCTCAAAAAAGTTTTAACAACCAAAATGTTTTGAACAAAAAGACATTCTGCTCATTTATAGTCATTGACTACAGTTGGATACAGTCTTCATCCTCAACAGCAAACTCATTTCAACTTTCTAAAGAAGTTTTCTAATTGGCCTTCTGGGTTTTCAGTTTGGACATGCTCACAATGCAATACATGCATGTGATAAAGAGCTGTCAGGCAGCCGTCTGTGCAAAAAATAGCTGTTCTGTTGTCAGAAACATTTACGTGCCATTGTTTCACTACTTGACAATGGTTAAGGCACTGCTTTGCGATAACCCAAAGTTTCCCAAATGTAATAAATGCTTGTAGTGATAAAAACTCTTGATTTTGACCCGTAAGTCTGCAAATGCACTCGGGCATAGACATTTTCTAGTGCGAGAATCGTGGATTGTAAACAGAGGACAAACATTCCAGGAACTATTGGCATGAGAATAACTCGTCCAGTGCCTGCAAAACAATATCATCTATTTTTAACGAGAAGCTGCAGTGTGTGGTTTATGGCTATGCGCCATCCCCTCTAATGCCAGTTTTTATAGGAGCATTGTGGCTCTCCTCCACCCCTGCCCTCTTCCTCTAAATGAAGCCATTACTGCAGACAATACTGAGGCATCGCCCCTTAACTATTCATGGAGGGCTAAAACCTGATTATAAACCGTTCTGCTGCAGCTTACGCTCACTCTAATTTGACAGGCCACAGCTGTCTCGCTACAGGAGACCATGGCCAACTCCCTATGATGCTTACGAAAAAAGCTCACTGAACGACATCTGTCCCTCTGAGACAGCTAGTCAGAAGCACACCCACACACTGTCAAAAAAATAAAAATACAAATAAATAAAAAAATGTGTAGAGGCCCTGCCTGCAAGAAGCTTACTCCTCCTACTTCTGCTTTGATACAGTGATACGGAAATGTCTAAGGAGAACAGAAGTCTTGCCATATCTTTGCAGGAGACAAAAAAAAGAAAAGGAAGGCTGAAGATGAATAGCAGCATGATCCATAGTTAACCCTAATAAAGAAAGCTTTACTGAGTGCCCAGTCTTCAATGCACCGCACAGTTCGCTTCTAAAAGGCCATTTTGGTGGAAGTGCTCCTATTTTGGTGCAGTCATGCTACAAATCGCTTTACTCTGCCCATCACACCAGCTCAGTGACAGACAGAGTCTTGCAAAATCACCGACCTCCATCATGATGTGCTGCTGGAGATGCTGGCGAGTGATTTAGCCATTCAGGGCAAAAAAAAACCTTTCACAAGCAGTGGGGTCTCTACCATCCCATAGCTCTTACACAGATAGCTGTGTCCATAGAAAATGATGAATCCTGACACCCAGACAAAATTGCAGCCTTATTCACCTCTAACATGCTTCAATTGCCTGCATGCTGTCGATAATTTCAATCTTGACTTATCGGGCTCGAGCTGCTAGTGGTTTATAGCATTGCAAATCGCATATCAGCATTAAAAGCTGTGGATTTATTCAACAGACACAATAGCTTTTTATGCTTAGAATAAGATGAAAATACTGTTTTGCACTTTCTACAGCTGCATAAGAATTTGCAGGAGTTTCATACTTAAAACACAAAACACTGATTTGTTGAATAAACAGAAATAAATAACAATAAAATGGAAAGTAAATTAAATAGGGAACATAAAAGATGGGAAAAAAATGGGGAAAATAAAAGAAATATTGATGTGCTTTGTGTTATAGTGAAGTCCCAATATACAAGGGTGCTGACTTTAGGGGGACCAGGCGTCCTACATTTTTGTCCCACATCCTGCACATTGAGATGGTGTCCCACATTTGGTTTGGTATTAAATTTGAAACACTAAGGGTTGAAAAAAAAATTCAAATTTCTATGATATTTCGATAAGTTATAAACGTCAATCATATCATATGACCAAACAACCGTCCCCAGGATGCAACGGCTAAATTTGACTTTTATTTAATGGTTGTGAAGAAAGTATAGTATTAAAGCCTGCTATCAACAAGCTGTGTCAGCTTTCACTCACACTGAGTACACGTGCAATTATGCCACAGGAATCCTTTGCTAACAACTCTAGTCATGTTAGCAAAACATGAACACAAAGTAAAAAGAAAACTTGAATTTCAATAAACAATGAACAGATTGCTGGATGATGATTCACATGTACCTTTTTGATCTTTGTTGAAGTAGTGTTTCTTTATCACACAGAGGGGAATGTGATGTAAAATGGCAAAAGCACATCTGAGTAAAAAAAATAAAAATAAAAATAAAAAAAACGATATGCAAATATAGCCTAGATGGTTCCAACAAGCTAAATACTTGTCCTGCATCTGGTCTGACTGCATCTTGCCACCTTTTCTGGCTTCACTGTTACTCCAGTTACACTCAGCATGGAACATGAAACAACTTACTGTCATGACTATAACAGCTAGTCAATCAGTCACCTGCCAATACTGATTCGAAAGACAAAAATTGCAGTTTGGTATGTTACCATGGAATTATATTCCTAAAGATAAAGCTTTACCTCTTACATAACATCAATGAATACAGTATTTTAAAAATAAATATAAATGTCCTTTTGTTCACATCTGCACTTCACTCAGACATTATCAAACCCCTATAACTAATCACATTGGTTAAGACAGATAAAGTGTACCCTAAAAGTCTTAATATATAAACATGTATTGTAGATTTTTTTATTGCAAGTACCACATGCACTTAAATGCAACTTGTATTCAGTAAATCTCAGCACTTGCCACTTGCACTTGCCAACTCGTTAACTTTTACTTGCTTGTTGCACTATTTAATTTTTTTTTAAGTGCAATAAAATAAAATAAAATAAAATGTCAATGAAACTGTGGGTAAATAAAGAAGGATTGTGAGGATGTCGTTGTTAAGTTGTGTCGTGAGTCAGAAACAAAACTAATAATAAGACTTAACAACAAATCAGTGCTGCCTGCTTGCATGTCGCTTGCGTTCAAAAACATTGACTAATTGGGTGCATTTTTACCCAGGACAAACAGATTAAATCTCATGAATACAGAATAAAGGAGTTTATGAAAAAATATATTGTTTATATATTTAAAGACCTGAGATAAATTGGGAAATTTTTTTGAAAAAAAAAAAATATATATTATTATTGGAAAAATGATTATAGGGCTAATTACTGGAAAACTGGCACAATTATCTTGTAATTTTAAATAGTATTTATTCAAATATAGGCTATCAGTATTGTATCATCAAGAAAATAATGAATAAAATAATAAATTAAGAATTTAACTGAATGACATGATTTATGAATTATTATACGTATTACTGTATAATGCACTACAAACGTTGAACTGTATATTATGTATAAATAATATACGTATAATATACATACTGTATACATTTTATCTTTAATAAAGGCAGTATCCTAGCTTCTAATGTTAATCAAAACCTTTAAAATGATTGCGATAACTGCACTGGGAAAAGAACATGTGTGCAGAATTTCACACTGTCTAGAAGACACCATTGTCTCTAGATTACAAATATTTGTGTTTAGCATAAAAAACCCTCAGAAATGTTTTTGCTGAGAGCAAGAATGTGAAAAAGATATGAAGACAATGGAAATAAACTCGCAAAGACAGTAACCATTTCACTAGCACAGCTACAGCTTTTATCGATCTGCTCAATGGCTTCTATAAATCAGACAAGCACATCCATTCTAAATACAATGGCTATTATAGTGAAGGAAAACACATAGAGACATGCATTAGGGGATGCACACGTGCCACACACACACACACACACACACACATTTTCTTTGCTTCAGCAAAGGCCCAACTGGCTGCAGACAATGCTCAGCTGCACCTGCAGGTTTTTTTTTTTAAAAGGGCTTTAACCTGCAGTAGATCAGCAGCACCTCATCAGCCCCGAGCTGAAAATGCCACGATTGCCAACGAGACTGCTGAGCAAACAAAGGAGCATGAGCACAAAAGAAAAGTGCTAAGAGAACGAAGTAATGGAGACCCTGTATCATCCAGAGAGGAGCTTTATCAGAATATGTTAGTCAGCAAAACTGACTCATCAGCGTCCTATACAGAGAAGAAGTGCATTGCTTTTTATTTTTATTTATAACAGTAGAGGGACAGAGTGAGAGAGTAAAAAAGACTCCAAGAGAGAGACTTGACAGGCATCAACTTTTGATATAGTTTTCCGATAGTAATAATAATGAAAATCAAATCATTGTAAATCGCAAAACATTGATTAATAAATAAACCCAAACATTTAATCTTGTATTGGAAAAGATAAAAAATAAAACATTATTTTAAGAGTAAGCACAGTTAAAATGATCAAAGTATAATGCCATTTATTTGCACACAAGTATCCACTCGACACAAGGAATCCTGAGTCCTAATAGCCATCTCTCTCTCTCTCTCTTTCTCTCTCTCTCTCGCTCGATCGTTCTCTATATCTCACACACTCGCACCTCACAGCCTGTATCTGATCACCTCTGTGATAAACACAGACATCATGGTGAGATCCCGTAATGTCGGTAAATTACCATCAGCGTTGTTGAAGCAGTGCTGTAATTTGTAGTATGATTTAAAGCAACTGCTGTCAGAGAAGCCGTGTCTGACTCGCCGTTGCTGCGAACGCGAGCGCGAGTGTGAGTACGAGTGCGCCCGGAGGAAGCCACTTATCACACACAAACACACACACATACATACGCGCACAGTGCCTCTGATGTGGAGTGGTAATACAATCCTGGATTCATCAGCCTAATCGATTAGTGATATAATGCTCTAATGAATACTGCATGTGAGAGCAAGGGACGTTGTGAATGCACACGTGGGAACGTGAGGAAATCGTAGCTCATCTTCAGGCGCTAGGGCAAGGATGTGAATGAGAAACAAAAATGATATAAGCATTTAATTTGATAATGTGAAGTACATATGCAGCATTTGGCAGGCTCTAATTCAGAGTGACTTACACTTATACAACTAAGAAGTGATGGGTTTAATGGCGTCAATCAGGGGCCCAGGAGTGGCAGAGAATCAGAGAACTCATGACCTTCGGATACAAAGAACAATACCTTAACATTTACTAATAGTACACTAATTATGGACAGTCAGGAAGTATTTTCACTTCGTTGCTATTTGTACTTTATACGAATATATTCATGTTGGGAAACTTATCTACCTTTGAAGTCGAGTCAAGTATATTCAGTAAAGTACACAACGTTCTGTTCCCCCATTTACATTTACCTCATTTGGGAGATCCAGAGTGACTTACAATTATCTCATTCATACAAGTGATCAGTTGAGGGTTAAGGATCTTGCTTAAGGGCCCAGCAGTGGCAGCTCAGCTGTGTTGGGATTTGCAAAAAGTAACACAAAGCAAAGAACTACACAAAACTAACTGGGGAATGAAATAAAGTGACACAAAGAAACTTGTGTTTTACTTTACTACATTTCAGAAAAAAACATGCTGTTCCTTGCTACTTTAAAGTGAATACATAAATTGTGTCAAGAACCTGTCATGGGACCACATGCATTCTTGCAATAGGTTCCACAAAGTAAGCCTTCTCTCACTGTGTGCCTGTAACCATAGAAAACGCTCTCTGGAAAAAGATACCTGTAAGGTGGTAACGTAGTGGTTAAGGCATTGGATTCGGGATCTGATGATCATCAGTTCCCTGCCACACCAAGCTAGTGGGCCCTTAAACAAGACACTTAACCTCAAAGCTGATCAGTTTTATGAATTAAATATATAAAAGGCGCTCTTTATAAGATGTCGTTAATGTACAGAAGATAGAATATTGATTAAATAGATTAGTGCTTATACATTTGATACTTAGGTATTTTCAAAAAGCAAGGGTGTTTTTATGTAAGTAGAAATGAAAAAGGAGTACTTTTTTATTATAATGGATTGTTATTAAAGCAGGAGATTGGCTCAAGCACAGAAACTTCATAGTTCATCAACGACTACTAATAGGATGTTAATGAGTAACGAAATATTTTATGGCCTGAGTTCATTTCCTGAGTCATTATTATTCATTGAAATTTTCAGGAACATTTTCAGGAAATCCTAATGACTAATTATGACTGTTGTCATTTCAAAGACTCCATAGTTGTACACTTCATTTAGTGAAATAAATATACTAGTGAATAAATGGCACGGAAAACGTCTCATGTTAGCTCTGTGTAGAACAAAATAGCAGATGTTCTTTCGTGTATGAGTGACAAATGCATGAGTAACACGAGTTAAAATGATTTTATCTCCATTTTCTGTTTTGACATTTCATCATCACCCTCATTTCAGCATTGCATCATCAGAAGCAAAGCTTGTTTTGAAATACAAATGTATAACAAGTAATGATACACTGAAGTACCTCTTTTACTTGATGGTTTGTTACTTTGACTCAGGAATGTGAATTAGGATTTTCAGTCATCTTGGTCAGGGTGTCTTATAGTGGAAAGTCAGGGTGACATGTAATAGTGAGGATATTCTGCCATTGGTAAATTACATAAAATACATAAAATAATGTATTACTTTCAAATTGCGTGTGCTGCCTTTGTTCGCTATGTGCAAGCATATGAATGTGAGGCCCTGGATCCATGTCTGTGATATGAGATAGAGTGTGTGTATGTGTGTATTTGTGTGGTTGTGTTTGTGGATAAGTGGGTATGTGTGTGAGCGTATGTGTGGGTGTAAGGAAGGGTGAGTGCGTGTATGTTTGTGGGTGGGTGTGGATGTAACAAATGGTTCAGTCCTGCCAGCATGTGACTGAGTGGAACAGCAAAGTGAATGGAGCTTTCTATCAGCGCTATACATCTGTGTGTGTGTGTGTGTGTGTGTGTGTGTGTGTGTGTGTGTGTGTGTGTTAGCGCGTGTGTGCATGTGTGAGACAGATTAATCACAGTCCCTTGAGGAGCCCAGCAACCCTTATACATTAATACTCTCCAAAGTTATTAACTCCCCAGGCAGAACGAAAGAGAGAGAAAGAAAACGGGAGAGAGAGGAGAAAAGAGAGAGAGAGAGAGAGAGAGAGAGAGAGAGAGAGAGAGAGAGATAGATAGAGAGAGATGGATAAAACCTCCTGCTGTCGTGTTGGTTAAGGGCTCTCTGTCATCATTTGCAGCCATTCCTGTAGCCGCTCATCAGGGAGGGATTGTGGCAAAGGTGTAAAGAGAATCTTGATCACAGCTGAACCGAGCGTCGAGGCACGCCTCATATATCACGCACATGGCGGTCAAGCATGGAGGAGATATTGCTAACCTCCCACTAAGTGCTCTCTAAATCTAAATCTTATTTTCTGTATCACGAAAATGTTCATATAAGCAAGAAATGCCCACTAGGCTTGTCACAGTTTGTAGCTGCGCCAAAAATACTCCAATCTCTCGCCTGCTATTGATGACATCTACACTTTCTCGTGCGAGAACAAGGCCAAAGCCATAATAAAGACCCCAAACCACCAAAGTCACAAAATACCCCTCCCTCTCAGGAGCAGAAGGAAAGAAATTGAAGGGCAGCTTCAATCCTCAAGCAATCCATATCCTGATCACCATAGTTCCTTCCCCTGCTAATATTTGCGCATCCTGAAAACGTGTCATTTCTGCAGCTACTTTGCACAATTTCATACAATATCGTATTGCCTTGCTAATAGCTTTTACACTCAGAGAATATACAGTAGTAGTTTCATGGGTTTTTTCCTTTTATAAGCACTTTCATTGCTTCTGCAACCCACAGCTTATATCTTAATTCAAAAATTGCAGGATGTGCACATACAGTACCTACTTGATATGTTATCAGAGCATGGTGCTATACGGTACAGTGAAGAATAAAGGGCAGGAAATGTACTGTACATACTATTTCAGTTAAACAGACACATAATTCTTTTTATCTAGGTCAGTATATATTTTTTAAGTAGTACAAATAAAATCATTACACACTGTACATTATCTTTAGTGTTAAATACCTCAATAAAAGTTAAAAACATAAAATCTGTAAACTATACAATTGTAATATTTAAGTTTAAAATTGACTGTATGACTGTTTCACTCAATACCAAGTAAATATAGTTTACATATTCTCATCATTGTTTTTAATAAAATAAATCCAGGTAAGTCCTGTATGGACATATGGATGAAAATAAAACATTGGTCTCTGAGTTTTCAAAGCTAACAATTGCCGAAGGGCAAAACACAAGGTTGTATACCTCAATTTCCCTTCAGCACACCCCAGTGGACATTTTTTCACAAAACTGTATTAAAGCACAGTGAGGAGTAAATAATTATTTTAGCCATTAAGGAATTGGAGAAAAAAATGATGGATGGAATGTTCAGGAATAAACTAGAGATATCTAGGAAGTGTGTCAAATTGATTTGAATAGTCAAAATAAGCTTCCTTCAGCATAAATCCGGAATACATCTGACCAGATACATTCCTTTTCTGAAATGATCTGTTTTTATACAATCTAAGAAATTTGTGATTAATTAAAAAAAGAAAAATCTTGTTTAGTTCATATTTGCTGCAAGTTACATCCCCATTCCTTTGTGTAAATATTGTGTAATTGTGCGTGTGTTAATCAAATGATTAGTTACAAACTAATTGCTATGAATGCAGGTGCCATCAGTTGTCTTCTTATAAATGACTTGTTTGTCATTGAGTCAGTGTTGATGAGGTAAAGTAGCCATTTGTTACCAAACACCAAGTAACTATATTAGAATACAAGTATGAGTCCTTCACAAACTGTTAAACATTCACATTCATCTAACATAGATAGATAGATAGATAGATAGATAGATAGATAGATAGATAGATAGACAGACAGACAGACAGACAGACAGATAGACAGATAGATAGATAGATCGATAGATAGATAGATAGATAGATAGATAGATAGATAGATAGATAGATAGATAGATAGATAGATAGATAGATACTGTTTTTTTGTATTTTAAAAATACAAAAAAAATATTTTTAGAAGAGAGCATTATATTTCTGTATTTATATTATTATTATTCTGTAATTATATTATTGGCTGTTTTTATATTAAACATATTTAAAGGTAGAAGTTCTCTACAGTGTATTTGAATTCTACCTTTAAATATGTTTAATTTAATTACAGCCATTATAAAGCGTTTATGCATATTACTTAAGTGTCTTTTGCATTATACACTGTCTGAGCATCCTTTTAGAAACACCTATACACTTACCCATTCATGCAATTATCTAATCAGCCAATCATGTGGCAGCAGTGTGATGCATAAAATCATGCAGATGCAGGCCAGCAGCTTTGGGTAATGTTCACATCAGCCATTAGAATAGGGAAAAAATGTGATCTTAGTAATGTTGGCATGATTGTTGTTTGCCAGATGGACTAGTTTGAGACTTTCTAAAACTGTCGATCTCCTGGGAATTTCACTCACAAAAGTCTCTAGAGTTTTCTCAGGAAAAATAAAAATAAAATAGAAAACTCCAGTGAGCTGCAGTTCTGCCAAATGAAAACCCTTGTTAATAAAAGAGATAAATGGAGAATGGTCAAATTGGTTAGAGCTAACAGAGAGCTTATAGTACCTCAGATATGAAACCTGCACAACTGAGGTGAGTAGAACGCACAGCATGTCAAACCTTGAAGCAGATACACTATACAGCAGAAGACCACATTGGGCTCCACTACGTTCAGCCAAGAACAAAAAGTGATGGCTGCAGTGGGCACATGCTCACCCGTATTGGACAGATGGAGATTGGAATGACATAGTCTGATTTGATGTATCATGATTTTTGCTGAGGCACACAAATGGTGGGACTAGTAATTGGCACCAAGGGCATAAATACATGAACCCTTGTGTCAACAGTCCAGGCTGGTGGAGGTTGTGTAATGCTGTGGGGATTTTCTCAGGATCGTTAATACCAATCAATCAAAGCTACAACATATTTCAGTATTGTTGATAACCATCTGCATCTCTTTATGGCCATAATCCACTTTGTAATAGCTACACCCAGCATGATGGTGCAATATGTCACAGAACGAAAGTTCAAAACATAAATCCAGTGTCTAAGTCCGTCCCAGTCATTTAATATGAATTTTATAGAACTATGGGGCATGGGTTAGAACAGAAGATACATAGAATGAAAGTGCCCCTGAAATATCTGCATGACTTCTGTGATACATGGACAAGGAATGTTTCTAAAAATCTTAAATCTTGTATTGTAACATCTTAAATTAAGGCATTCTCATTCAAATAAAATCTCTAGTCAGAGTTCGTATAGTGTTCCTAAACATGAGCGTAAAATGTGCAAATCTTCAGGCCTTTCATGCTGTAATAAGAAACATGTATGTAATTAAATTAAATTAAATTAAATTAAATTACATTTACATTTTATTTTATTTTATTTTATTTTATTTTATCTTATTTTATTTTAATTTTAATTTTTTTATTTTAGGTTCTCAACCACTGCAGAGAATCGTGTTCAGTGACCAACATCTCTGAAGGACACATGGAACATTTTATTCATTAAAATTTATCCAAAATGATTTGTCCTTACAGTATCCTGCCCTCTAAACTACTTTCTCCGTAATGAATGCACAGGGACGATATTTGCGAAGTGGCCCCCATAACTTTAATGTCTATGCTGAATTTAATGGTAGATCATATCGATTATCTGAACAGATGCAGAGAGTAATGACATATTTAACCGCCGTCCACATTCAGTCTCCTTCAAAAGGTCAACTACTATTAGGGCATATAAATAGTTAATAAGTTGTAATATATTAACAATAGCTTAACCCCTAGAGCAAGGGCATCCTCATATTGAAAGACATCACTCTGCCTTTATATATATATATATATATATACACATACACACGTCAGTATGTGAGTGTGTGTGTGCATGTGTGTGTAAAGTTCCTTGAGCAATCTTTTTTATAGGATGTCCTTCATACTTGCCACAAGCACCCAGTCACACAACTGCAGACACACTCTCATCATCTAATCGTACACTGAGCTATTTCACTTAAAGCACCTTCTTATTTTATCCTTCGTACACGGGCTATTCATCATCTTGTCTCGAGTGACAAGGAGACGTAGTCCTTGCCTAGTCAGCCCTTCAGAGTGGACAAGAAATCACAAAAGGAGACTCTCCCAAGAAGTAAAGGAAGTAAGATGCTCTAGAGGCATTACAGTTACTTTTTCACTTATAAAAAATAAAACATTCCATGCTGTTATAAGAAAATAATTAACGCCACGATAATCTGATGCAATCATGATTGAAACTGGACTATTGTTACCACGATGATAAGATTCATTTTATTATAACTAAATAAATCCCACAGTGTAAAGATTATACATTTGAACTATTTTTAAGTTTTGTTAATTACTGGTAGACAAGTAAAATCCTGTTATTTTCCAGACCACAGTTAACATCACTTCCCAGAGTGCACCAAATCAAGGAACCTAAGCACACTCTGAACAGGAACTTATAAAAAAAAATAATCATAAATAACTTTTCTTAATTCATAATTCATAATTCATAAATAACTCATAAATAACTTTTCTGTGTAAAACTACACTAATTTCCGAACTTTTAAGCGCACCCATATATAAGCCGCACCCACTGAATTTGACAAAGATTTTTATTTTGAACATAAATAAGACTATAAGTCTATAAGCCGCAGGTGTCTACACTGAAACTAATGAACTTTACACAGGCTTTAATGAAAGACTGTCTGTAACACGGTGTTACAGGTGAAATATTTGGCTCCTTTAAGAGAAGAGCAGTATTTTGGGAATAGCCTGCCGCCGCATTTTTTCCGGTATTACTGCATGTGTGCAAGACCGAGGAATATGTCCTTATTATTTTCTGATGATCATTTCTAAGTTTCTTTGGCTAACCCGTAACGCTGTTGGCAACAAAAATAAAAAAGTATGAGTTTTGGAAACCTACAACGGCTTGTATCTAAACAGTAGCCTACCAAGAAAGTCATTGTTCACTGTTTTCCTCCTTCCTTTTACAACTATTTCTCTCGAGAGTTTATCTTTTGGCATTGTCGTGCGTTTAAAAATCACCACCGGTGGAAGTGCAACACAGAACACAGGTGAAGTGCGTTTTTTTTTTTTATTTCCGTTCGGAAATTTAATTGGTCTAATGTTATGTCGCTCACTTTTTTGGCTTGAAGTTTGTGGAAAGGGGAAAAATCCAGGAAAAATCCATAAATTAGCAAAGCAACTTAAATTATTTAGGTTGCTTTACTTTCCCTTTTTTTTTGTTCTTTTCTTTTCCCTTTTTTTTTTTTTTTTAGCACCATTTGGTGAACACCATTTACTCCTTTACCAGTTTGAATGAAATCCTTATCTGCAATTGCATCCCTTAACAATACATTGATATTATTTTTGCATTCACAGTGCAGAAATTCTGCTGAGGACACAGTTAAAATACTGCATTGTGACAATTTATACCTTAAACTGCACAATTCACACAAACATACACGTGTCTGAGACAATCTATGTAACATTGTAACATTGACTTGCAGCATTGTGCATACTGCTGTTTTTTGTGGTGTTTTGTTGCACTGCTTTTGTCCTACATGTCTCGCATGCCTTATTTGAATAGATATATAACTCCTTATTCTGCACACCAGTCTGTCTGCACAGCGTTACTATTACTCACTATAGCTTCTTACACTCTTGCATGCTCATTCACATTCACATTTTAAACAAGACTATGCTTGCATAGTATCATAGTATCGACTAGGTTATAAAGCCCATCTATATTGAAGGCTATCAGACTGGATGATTCAATTTACATTTCTGTAAGAAAATATGATGTCTGATGCTTTTAAATTAACAGAAATAAACTTTGTTGTGTCTCATAATATATGTTTCCTTTATGCCTAGTTTGTATACATAACTTTAGCCTTAATTCTGTCTGATTTTAAACTGTACATCTTGTTCTAATTTGCATCCAAACAAAAGTAGCCGTGAATGTCTTTCTTTTCAAAACACGAACAGAGGCTTGAAACATTAAAACAGAGGCTGTTTTGCTCTTTAACGAGGGCAAAACATGGTAATTATGGCCTTCTCTTTTGCGGGCGGTTCACTTCACACCTAAGCTTTTAGTGGTGTTCTACCTAAAGCAATCCACTTCTTAATGTCTTCAGTATGACTATAGAAACCATCAATATTACCCAGAAACGCATATAACAAAGACAGGTATCTTATGCAGTGAGAATTAATGCCATTACCAAGAAACACAATGAACATAATTCAAAAAGTCTTCTTTCTCTGCAGCCACAGCGGCGCCACCTGCATACATCATCTCTAGCAGAAGCTTCGATATCAACCTCATGAAAATTCCCTGGCTTTTCCATGCATTTTTGCATTACAGTTTTTCTGGTCATTTAAAATGAAGGCAGATTGTGTGTTTTGTGCGAATTTGAGAGAAGAGAAAATACAATTAAGAAGCTTAATAACTGTTTTGAACTGTTTTAGCCAGCCTTTTCTTATGATGTCAAGCTTTTTTTGTCTGTAACTATCCTTGTAAGGATAACTGCGACCAAATCAATTTATTTTCTTCTGTCAGTCATAATAGAATCAAAAAGCAGCTATTAATTCTGCACAAATATGTTTGAACTTGTGCAGTTTGCAGCAGATGCGGTTGGTGAGCTCTGACTAGCGCACTCTCTGACCATCCATCAAAGGACAATGAAAATGCTGACGTGATCAGAAGCCTTCTAAATGGTTTTGGAGTAGCCATAGAAATAGACACACCCTTAAGGAACAACGCACCTGAGAAAAACGCTATCAAATGTAGATTATCGACTATTGGAAATGAATCGCTACATATTCATGGACAAAATACAGTAAAAGATCAGTGTCAGTGATTATCAGTCAGTGATTATGATGGATCATGTTGTTTTTTTTTTTTGTTTTTTTTTTTACAATTTTATAATCATTCATTTAATCATGTAATTTATTTAAAGTCCAGACTACAATGAATCTAATATGTAAAGCTTCTTATACCGGTATATGAAAAATAAAACTTGAAGCAAGCTAGTCTCTGTGCACACTGTCCATATAGAAGCTATAACATATCAGGAACAGGACAATAATATACAGTATACATTACATAAGCAAAGGTACACCTGACTAATTCTGTTAGTTTTAAACTGTTAGCACAAAGTTGAGAAGAGATAATTGTCTCCTAGTTCACTTGCACTAGGAGACCCAACGCTGTTCCCGGCACGACAATGTTCCATGCACAAACAAGCTCCATGAATATACGATTTACGTGGGTTTATTAGCAGATCTTGAGCGGCCTTACTATAGAAGTCTGACCTCAGCCCTTTTGAACATCTTTGGGATAAATTGGAACACTGACTGCACACCACTCCTCCTCCTGACTTTACTAACAGCATTAAGGCTGAATGAGCACAACGATTCACATCCTCACTCCAAAATATTGTGGTAACATTTTCCCAGTAGAGGTTATTAGAACAGCAAATGGGGACTAAATGTGAAATTTGATGTTTAAATAGCACATGCGAATCTTATAGTCATTTGTACACAAACGTCTGCCCATATAAATACCTGTGATATGTATTATCAGAGCTGCTGTCATATAAAGTATGTATGTGTGTGTGTGTGTGTGTGTGTGTGTATATATATATATTTATATAAATCACTTTGGTTAATGAAGTTGTACAAAAGCTACAACTTTGACCTTTTAACTTTTTAGATTAATTGCATCATGTAACTGGTTTCTATGTAGAAACAAACACACTGTTTTTGTTCAGAATTGCTTGTGGAATCTATACTGAGAAGTTCTTCCCCATGTGTTTTGTGGCTATATTCAGCTCTTCCTGCAATATTACTCTTTGTCTGACACTGCCAGGAAAACACAGCGGCATCTCTTTAAAACAACACCGACCTGGAAAAGGGTGCAGGCATCGATCCTGGTCTGTTTCTGAGGCGTTTTGTATTTTGGATCATCTATTCCCATTGGTCCCTGATATGAGATTGACTTTGTAGACCATTGAGTTCAATAAAATCCACCTTTGAGGTTCTACAGATTAAAGCTATAGCAACCGTTTTAGCAAGTGTTTTCACTCTACTACAAAACCAATCAACAATTACAACATTTCTCTTTCAGTTTATTTAGCTTTTATTGTTTTTTTTATGTGTGTGTGCTTGAGCAGTTTGTCCTTCATGCATGTTTGTGTGTGAGAGAGACTACAGTATATGAAAAAACATGATCTAAGGAATTGATGTGCTTTTCATTGGAGTCAGGTTGCTGTGTGTCAGTGGGATCAGAATATTGCCAGGAAAACCAGCACATTTTAGGTTTTACAAGCTGCTTTTATCTCCTTCTGTGTGTGTGTGTGTGGTGGTGAGTGGGTTGGTGGTAGTTTGTGGGTGTGGGTGGTTGGCTGGGTGTACGAAAAATAGAAGCAAGGGCAAGTGATCATTAAATGTGATACACAAGAACTGAGGCAGTACACTGTATGGACAAACGTATTGGGATGCCTGACTTTTCCAGCTATGTGTGGTTTTTCCCCACAAAGTTGGAGGCACACAATTGTAGAACCATTAAATTTTCCCTTAATTTGGACTAGGAGTCCCAAGCCTGTTTCAACATAACAATGACCTTGTGCAAAAAATAAGCTTCATGAAGTTATAGTTTACATGGATGGAGTGGACAATCTTCAGTGTTTTGCTATAGAGTTTGGAACTTAACCCTATCGAGCACCACTGACAAACTGGAATGCTCACCGCACCCCATGTTTCTTACCCTACATCAGTACCTGACTTACTAATACTAGTGGATCATCTTACCAGAAAAGTAGAGGAACTACATGTGGAATGGGATTTTCAAAAAAAGAACATAAAATCTTATGGTCAGGTGTCCACAAACTTTTGTCCATATGGTGTATATATGGGTCACTAAATATCAAGTAGTGCTTTCGGTATCTCTGCATGAAAGCTCCATCCAATGTGACCTGCATATTAATATTTATAATCAATAGGTGTTCTTCATGATGAAATCCTGTGCTCACTTTTTCATTGACATAATGGTCTACCCACATCAGCAATGCTGCTGCAATACTTAAATTTGTCCATTTTTCTTGCCCTCTGGTCTGTACACGCTGACAAACAGATCTGCTTCATATTTTATGCTAATATTGCATAAGCACTGTTAGGCTAGTCAGTACAGCTAGTCTGTGTTGTTGCTACTCCTTCTACTTTGGATTTTTTCTCTTTATTGCCATTGAAAGTTGATGGAAAATGCCCCCAAAATAAGCTCTTAGTCATTTGTTTTTAGAAAATAACAGCAAAATCTGACTGCCGAAAAAATGATAACAGTGCTAGCAGTGTCCCCCTGTGACATCTATGACATGACACAATTACTTACAGTTATAATGAAAATGTATATTTCAGTATACAGTAGATATGAACCAGGCATAACTTAATGGCCATTAAAAAAGCATAACATTATGACCACCTGTTTCATATTGTGTTGGTCCCCCTGCCAAAACAGTCCTGACCTGTCGAGCATTAACAGCATTAGCTTCTTCAGGAATTTGAGCTACAGGAGCTCGTCTGTTGGATCAGACCACATGGGGCAGCCTTTACTCCCCACGTTTACCAATGAGCCTTGAATACCCATGACCCTGTTACTGGTTCACCTCAGTTTCTTCCTTGGACCAATTTTGATAGATACTGACCACTACAAACCAGGAACATCCCACAAGAGCTGCAGTTTTGAGATGCTCTGACGCAGTCATCTAGTCATCACAATTATACCCTTGTCAAACTCGCTCAAATCAATACACTTGCCCATTTTCCCTGCTTCTAATGCATCAACTTTGAGAAAAACATTTTTACTTGCTGCCTAATGTATGCCATCGACTAACTGGTGCCATGATGAAGAGGTAATCAGTGTTTTTCACTTCACCTGTCAGTGGTCCTAATATTATGCCTGATTAGTGTATACTAAATGTTGCAAGGCAGAGGTTTCATCATTCCAAATCATTGGTTTCCATTTTACATGTGTGTGTGCGCGCGTGTGCATGCGCGTACGTGTGTGAGTGTGATCTGTGCCCAACCTCAACCTGTCAACCACTGGCCCACTTTTGTTTTTTTGTACCTTCCTGCTTTTTTATGAAGAAAGATGGCAGACGTTAGGTTGCAGCAGTGAAAATGTCACAGCCTAAAATCCCCCCTGGCAGCCTAGTGAAGCTCTTTTTTACATCAACAGTTTACCATCTTTCACATACACGCAAACAAACTCAAAAGTACTAGTGACAAGTTTGCCATCACGATTCGTGACAACTCTATGCAAGAATATAGCATCAACGTGTGTTGTGTGTTTTTGAGTTATAGCGTGAAGTTACTGAAGCTGAACGAAACCCTCCTCCAGCTGCTGTTCTCACTGCACCTTGCTAATAAAGCACGGGCCATTAACATGCAAACGGATGACTAATTTATAAAGCCTTTTAATTGGTGGGCTGGCCTGGTGTCTTATTAAAGTCCATTTAGGCAAGTTTTTGAGCACTAATCTCATTCATCAGTGCCGATTATTACGAAAGCTGCACATCTTAAACATTGTGAAACTGCATGACATTAAATCTCTTCTCTTTCATGCCTCACCCTCGTTTTTTTGGGTACAGAACGACTCACATTCACTGTCTCTCTCTATCTCGCTCTTATTAGAGTTATTGCTTTTTATGTTCTGCTGCTTTGATCTTTGAAGTAATACATTTAAGCAGCCACATGATTTTCATTTTTCAGCATTATGTCCATGAATATTGTACTGATATATGGACACACAAGCCCCCTAGTGGTGCCCTGGTTTTACTTAAACCAAGTAAAGCAAATAAATGGATTTAGATTGCAAAATGATCTTTTCAATAGGACAGCATGACCCGCTGTGCCACAGTAGCACATCCAAACCCAAAATTATTCCATCTTTGTGCTTGTTTTGGCTTTCCCTTACATAATGTAACACACGAGTGTAGAAGAGGAGGAATACTCTGGAGGTTGAAAACAGAGTTTATTTGAATGGTGGCCGACAAAGCTAAGGGTGTCATTTCTTTCTTT
This sequence comes from Silurus asotus, assembly GCA_024362625.1. Classification (NCBI taxonomy): domain Eukaryota; kingdom Metazoa; phylum Chordata; class Actinopteri; order Siluriformes; family Siluridae; genus Silurus; species Silurus asotus. Next base: position 5,453,148 of record MU574732.1, read on the forward strand.
CTTACTGCTTACTTAAATAGAGCAAATATATAAATAATATTACCTGGAAAATTGTCAGACAGTATTAGATTTTATATTGTATAGTTACCAGGTATGGATGCGAGTAAGAAATGCAAAATCAAGCTGACAAAAAAATTTAACCAGGAAATTAATTCCAGATATTAAGCCATAGGAGAGTCTCCAGGATCTTGTGCTTTCTGGTTTTAAGGCACAATGACAGGCTTTTTCTATCTTATAAACTTCAAGAACAAGAATAAAAGAGAGACTGGATAGACAGCATCTCTTTAAAGGTGTTTTTTTATATTAACAAAAACTAATTTGTCTTGTGAATGTAAACCATGTTAAATGCAATCAATAGATGTTTAAATACATTACATGCCACCCATTCATAAATTATTAACAGCAAGTGTTTTGCAAATTGCTGCACAATAGAAATTGTGACATGCTGTTACAGTAAAACAATCTTATTACACATGGATTATTTTCCTATATCATCATGGCCAGTAGTAATTATTTCATATATTATGCTTATAATACCTTCCTTTTTTATATTGAAAACTTAAGGGTATACTTATACTTTGCCATAAGGTTCAATAACCTGTAAGAATAAATATCACAATACTCTAATGACGGTTGCATGTGCAATTCAACAGGGATTAAAAAATATATAATGTTATATCACAAACTTGCTTACTGTTACTGACTTACTGTATTTAATAATCACGTGGTAAATATTACAGCATTGCCACTATCCATATCCGTATGCCTATTTGGGGTTAAATCTAAAGATGATTTGGTCAAAACTGTATTTTCTGTTTCGAGTGATTGCTATATTTATCCATCGATAGATAGATAGATAGATAGATAGATAGATAGATAGATAGATAGATAGATAGATAGATAGATAGATAGATATGGGGTCTTTTACGTACTTTAAGGTCATTATTATTATAATTATTATTATTATAATAATTATTATTATTAATATTATTATTATTAATATATATAAACATATATGGGATATATGTTATAAATGTGGGATATATGTTATATATGAATATATAAGAATATAGACAGTTCAGACAGTTCCTGAAGGTATATCAATCATGTAATATTAATAATTCAGACCAAAGGTATAAAGACATCTAACTATCACATCCATATATGGGCATTCCCCAAACTGTTGCCATAAAACTAAAAACAAATACAATTGTATAGGATCTTTTTTTTGCTGGACCTAACAGGCCATCCTTTTTCACCATGCCAATATTCCTTTGCATAAAAGAAGATCCACCAAAGTTCCTATGGAACAATTTAAGTGACCTGCAAGAGCCCTGACCCTCAGCCCACTGAACATCCTTGGGATGAAATGGAATGCTGAGTGCACTCCAGGTCTTCATGTCCAACATCAGTGCCTGACCTCACTAATGCTCTTGTGCTGAATAAGTACAACTACACAGCTAAAATCCAGTGTAAAGTCTTCTCTGAAGAGTGGAGGTTTTGATAACAACAAAAGGGACTACATCTAAAATTATATGCATGCTGTTGTTATTGAAAGTGGTCCATATTTCATGCCAACTATTTCATATCTGACTGTTCACCTATGTACTTGCCTACCTACCCTTCTACCTATGGTACCTACCTACCACTCACATATTGTTCATGCATCCCACAGGATCTCATACAATTACATACCTCTCATTCAGCCTAATTCATATGGCAGAAATTTTGAATGTATTTGTATACATTTGTCTGTTAAATATATTGATGAGTAATACTTACATTGCTAATGATTTGATAGTTGCTGAAACAGATTTAGGGCTGAATATAATACACATCTTGTTTTCTTGTTTACTTCATACATCCACATATTATTTATTGTTGTTCCAATGGCTAGCAAAGAAAGAAACTTTTGCAGACAGTCTCTACACCACTGCTAAGAATGGCTGTTCCAACTTGTCTGCTGCAAAATTGTCTGGCTTGGATTCCATCTAGAGACATTATTAGGGTGTCCTAGCACTGTATCTTGTATGGTTCCTGGACAAGAAGGTGGTTTAAATTTAGTATTACTGTTCAGCACACTTGGCAATGTAGGCAGCAGGAAAATATAGAAATGCAGGATTATGGTTAATTTGCCATACTATAACAAACCATCTAAAGAGAAAGAGCTCTGTAAAGTGATGCAGAGGATCTCAATTCAGTCCTCAGGGTCATATTTTTCTTCAGTTCCAGTTTCTCACACACTTGAGTAAACAGAAATCTCAAGCTTTACCTGGCTCAGATATGTTTAGAAATTTTATGAAAAAAGTGAATGGGCTGGATGTCCCTGGTGACTGAATTGAAAACACCCGTAGCATGCATTATAAACAACGGGCTCTCGAGATTTTCAAGAATTCACACAAGCTGATTTGTATTAACACTTACGAGAAGTTAAGATTAAGCATAGAAGCAAGACTAGCAGTCACAGCTTTTCTCGTCACTTCGCCTGAGTGTTATCCAGTGATTGTTACAATTCCTACATGTTTTCACAGAAGTGTGGATAATGCAACACACTGCAGTTTTTGCTGAAGGAATAATCAGGGATTTTGCTCAAGGTTAGCTGAAGCCAACTATAAAATATATTAACTCCCTTCTCCTAAATCCTGTCCCCAAAACATAAGCCTAGGCTAGATTGTCTGAACACTTGATTCTGGATTAATAGGAAGCCTGATTGACAGGCAAGTAGAGATGCCTTAATTGGTTGTGGCACTCATAATTAGTTTTTTTTTTTTTTCCTGCTTATAAAGCCTTTGGGTACTACAAAATCTATAGCTTGTCCAACAAGCATTTAATAATAGCAGCTGGAATATGATTTTAGACACCCAGGTCATTAAAAATCACATCTGATGTGTGAACTTCCGAACTCATCCTCTTGCTAGTCATCCGGAACTATTCATACATCAACGAACCAGTAAGTTTCATGGCATGTTGTTGTTTTGTGTGTGTGTGTGTGTGTGTGTGTGTGTGTGTGTGTGTTTGTGTGTTTACAACAAAATACATAACCAGTCAAGTCAAATAGAAAATTAATAAAAAGTTTACATGCTATCCTGTGTATACAATATACATCACAAGCACACATATCAAAAGGGTTTGTTTTACACAAGCCTTTTTGTTTACATTTTGTTATTCATTTACAAGGTATACTCCTGTACTCAGTTCTCTCTGCACACTGTACTGTACTGTACTGTAAGTTTACTGGTGGCGCTATTTTATGTTTAATGTATTGCTCCAACACTGTCTTGCGTTGTCTTACACTGTCTTGTGTTGTCTTTTGCATTGTCTTGTCTTACACGATTCACTTTATGTGGCGAGGACTCTTACTAGTCCTTGGCTCTCTGTGTTTTCTATGTAGCTTTATGTTGTTTATGTATCACCAGGGTTTTGGAGGAACGTTGTCTCATTTCACTGTGTACTGCGTCAGCTATATATGGTTGAAATGACAATAAAGCTTCTTGACTTGATATCAAGGGAAATTTAACCATAACCACATCTCCACTGGGCTATTTCAATAAGATCAATTGTATAATAAGTAAGGAATAAATCACAACCTTGAATGTTACTTATCGACAAAAGCATGCCACAATGCAGCCCAGTGCACAGCAAGTCCAGAAGGTGCCACCAATTATTGGCAAAAATTAAAAATTACGTAGATGTTGGTTCTTGTTATCGCTTATGTTATATCAGCAGTTATATTCCCTCTATCAGCCTTCCTATTCTCTCTCTCATTAATTTAATAATTCAACAAAATGAAGCTTGTTATGTTACTTTCCAGTGGTGGAAAACTCACTTGGCTGGTACAAAGTGCTAACGTTTGTCTTTAAATAACATGTTTTTTTATCCATTTATTATTAGTCTTAGATTCTGTAAATCCTTTGCCATACAAGTAAATGAGCTCAATACTCTACAATTATATTCTATTTGAATGAGCACATGATTTATTTTCAACACATTTTGACCAGAATCAAGCAGAACAGCTATGTGGAATAAGTATATTAAATGTATTTAAAAACATATAAAACATAGCCCACTAACCAGTAATTCAACTGGTTTGACATTAAAGGCTCGTGGAAAAGCAAATTGATCTTGCTTTGGACAAAACAATGGGCATCCATGCCACATTATAACTTGGTACATAGTTTGTTTATTTATTATTTAAATTCAACTCAGTTTTATTTGAAAATTTACAGTAAATTTTGTCCCAAAGCAGGTTTACAGGAATAAATAAATTGCAAATATAAATTTTTGCATCATAAATAAGTGCCCTATACATACATCTGACTCAACCTTGACTCAAGGCAACCCATCCTTATTTGGGTGATACCAATTCTGCATGATATTGGGGTGAAAAAGTTTAATTATGTACCTACTAATTAAAAAACATGATTGAACCCAAACTGTAGGACAATAGTTTGATTACATTGGCAGGAATTTGATTGAATTTCTGAATGGTATAGAATCCTATAGGGCTTGTGTGTCCAATGTCTCAAGGTTGAGGTGATAAGTTGGATATATAAGGGGTCTGTTTGTTTGCAGGCATATGTGAGAGTGTGATTTTGCTGAGGTATTGGTCCTGCATGTACAGCAGGCGGTGAGTAGTTATTGTTTTTGTTTACAGTTTCCAATAAGCAGATTTCTTTGCTGGTATGATGCAACGTCAGCCTTCAGGATCCATCTGGATGCGAGCAATCACCGGCCAGCTTTCAGAGAAATGGTGTTTCTAGACATCCTGCGGCCAGAAAGTGTCATAACACCAAGTCTATAACAGATGGACAGAACAATGCTCTTACTGACATCACTTCCTCCCCAGCTGTTCACTCTGTTCTCTTAGATATTACAGTGAATATAATGAAAAAAGAAAGAACCCTGTCTTTCTCTTTCTTTTACTCCATGCAGACTGTAAGTATTTAATGCTAATGTTGGATTAGTGGAAAGGAAAACGATTTGCATTTGAGTCGCATTAATTTTTCATTTAAAGTTCAAACTTAAAGCTAGAGTTGAAATGTAACCCGGCTTAAGCAAATTCGTGTCACACATTACCCCATGGCATGTTTAGTTTCACTTTCCACCATTTTAATCCCTCTTTCTATATTCTGAGTTCTATTTCATTTGGTTTTCTTTGGTTTGCCAGCAGCAAAGCAAAGCAGAAGCATTTTCAGTAGAACTGTAATCTGCAGCCAGCTGGAAGCACAGCAACCAGGTTACCAGTGTTCTGTAATCCAGTAATCTCTTACACTGTACTGAGTCGAAGCATACGTCCTGCACAAAAAGTAGGGATGGGATTAGAAAGTCTTTTAGCAGGAAAGAGTGAATATTACAGTGCATGTGCTCACCAATCAGCACAAAATGGAACGATTAATTTGAAAGAAAAGGGGGAAAATCTGCCAGAGTAGCACATTAAATCGTTTTCCTAGTGTATTCTATCTCTTATGCTATTTTCACCATTAATTGCAGGATACTAGTCCAGTGAAGAGCAGAACATCCATTAAAAATAGAATCACAGAGGATATGGAAAATGCTATAACTGTTAAAACTCTCTGTTCATTAAATATTTGATATTTCAACAAAGGAAAAAAAAAAAAAACTCTGTGCGTTCTACTTTAAAAAATAAAAGAATTTCTCTATGAGGCAAGAAATGACAAAAACAGGCTTTTTTTTAGGTATAAAAGAAAACAAAAGACGGTGCAAAGTGTTTCCATGCATTAGCTAAGGGCACAGACAAGTTGGAGCTTACATCCTATGTTTTTAAATGTCAGGCTAAGGCTAACAGAAGTCCAGAGTTGGAGAAAGAACATATGAATGTCAGAGTCTGAATGTCTGGCGAGAGCTTTCAGGCCTTTTCCAATAACGCCGAGGTCAGAAAGCGTACATCTCTCCAGCTTTCTCGCAGCTTTGATTGCAAACACTCAACTCTCAAGCAAATATCCTGTGGTCCTGTTTTTTTTTTTTTTTTTTTAACTCATGCTCTTACAGCCCAGTGTCAGAACACGAATAACGGCACAGGCAGCCTGAATAAATAACTCAGGATAAAAAGTGACATTTTGATGACTATCCAATCTGGAAGATGGTGTACTCTGATCAGAAAGCGATAGCATCTTTACTTCTCTGCCCGCTATTTTACTTTTCCTCATCTGTTCCTAATTTCTCTGTTGTCATACAACAGCTTGTCAAATGTCAGCAACTTGACTGATCTCTCATTTCTATCTGCATCTAAATTATGTGCGTTGCTGCTTTCGCTCAGTAACATTGCGTCATCACCTGCACAGCACCATGCAGCAAACCTAACAATATCGATGCGAATATTACATCTATCGACTGCATATGACATTCACATGAAATTGCATCTTCTTTTCTTCCCATATGACAGAGCAGAATTTGCATCTTTTAAATATAATAAACACTTTTCAAAGCTATTTAAGGTGCACACAAAGTTCCAAGCGAGTTAAGCTCATGAACAGATGGCCAAAAACGATTATCTGGGCTGTAAGCTGTAAATTTGTCTCATTGAGCCAAAATGATCTGTCTGAATGCTAGACTGAGAGAAAAAAAAATTTGTGGTGGTGTTGTTGTTTTTTTGTCTTTTTAATGAAAAGCTCAGCAACGTCGACTGAAATGCTTCATTACTCAGACAAAGAGAAAACAGGGAACAGCAGCTGTTGCAACAGAAAGGTGAGCTATTTTAGGACCTGACATGTAATACCAACAAAAAAACAACAACAAAATAAAATTATCCAAATAAACTTAATGATGATGTACAGTAAGTTAGCTATAACCACTCACGATATTTCTCTCCAAGCCATGTAAAGCCATATCTTCAAGGAGCTCACTTTGTGCACAGGAGCATAGCCATGCTGGAACAGGTTTGGGTTTCCAGAATTAAGGGAATGGAATGGAATCAACCATTTAATCAACCATTTAATCTATCTATCTATCTATCTATCTATCTATCTATCTATCTATCTATCTATCTATCTATCTATCTATCTATCTATCTATCCATCCATCCATCCATCCATCCATCCATCCATCCATCCATCTATCTATCTATCTATCTATTTATCACAAACGTATTATTCACCAGAGTATATGCGCTTCTACTTCAGTGAAGGATGTGTGTACTTTTGCCATCTCTGCTGTCAGGTCATTCTGCTCTCACCAATCTCAACAGCATGGCATTTGCCTTGCAGACTATTTGTCAACTCTAAAAGCTGTTATGCAAAACAATTCCCAGTAGATCACTAAGTTTCAGAAATATTTAAACCAACCTGTCCAGCACCAACAACCATGCCAGGGTCAAAGTCAGTGAGAACACATTATTTCCTCCAATATGAACTCTCGACCTGTAATTGTACGATTGAACGCAGTGCTACTGCATCATGATTAAAAAAAAGAATAATAATTAGATGACTCTTTCAGTGTACAATTACAATCTTTACTAGTACAGTGATGACTAGAACTATTTGATAAAATAGACAATGTATATAAGACAGCCAACCTATAGCACAATAATAACACATGTATAAAATAGTATTAACACTGTAATAAGAAATACATTGAGATTTCATATGCATATCCTTTCATTTGCTCTTTCAGGCAGCAATTACAGATAATTCAGTACTAATTAGATTAGATCATGGGCTCTCATTTTCCTCTGGTTAGTAGGTGAATTGTTTTGATAACTGAACCCCAGCCTTTGCCATTAAACCAATGAACAATGTTAGAATAGTAAGCTTTTAAAGTCTTTTATCTGTGTTAACTGGTATATAAAATGTAAAACTAATACATTTAGATTGTAGTTATACAATATATACTAGATGAAACAATTCTTACATTCTTACATGATCAAGTTGTTAAACAATCTGTAGTACAAAGATGCATAGATGCATACACACAATTATCCAACCAGGACCACCCAATAAATCCTTGCTGTAGATTTTGTACAGACCAATGTCTCTGGTTTAATATGTGACAACAGTTTAACTGAGGAGTTATTAATGTAATCTAAAAATGTACTTTATAACACAACAGGACATGATTTTTATCTTATCTGACTACTGACTGTTCTGATTGCCAAACACTTTCATCAGATGAGAGGTGCATCACAATTAAAGGTCAATGGAACGCACTGTTTTTATATTTAAAAAATGCCACTATATCGTAGAGTACATATCACAGAAACAGACCACTAGTGTTTCCCTCTAGCAACTGATCATGTCACATGAAATCTACACCTGTTTCTCATTTAGAAATAATTATCACTTGTATTCAGACTCACTGTTCATGGCACTTTTTGTCTCTCATTTGTCTTTTCTTGTTGTCTTCTGGATCCATCTGGATGCGAGCAATCACTGGCCAGCTTTCAGAGAAAACCGCGATCAGATTTCTTTTATCTTGTTTATGTTCTTAGTAATTTTGTGTTTCTTGTGTTTTAAGTTTATTACAGATAAAACACTATGTCTGTCTGTTGTCATAGTGCACATATTTATATACTGACTTACTGTAAAGCTTCACACTGATTTTTACATTTCCATGCTTACATATGAAGCTCTGCATAAACTGGTTGAAGTATTTGTCTTTATTTAAGATTATACACCCGAAAAAAATGCACACTTCTTCTTAGTTTAATGGTTTAGTTGTCCATCAGACTTGCTTGTGCTGTATGGATGATAGATCTTTCACTTGAAAATGCTCCTTAACTAAATGCCCTGAACATGTGTACAAGGTTAGCCTTGCCTTGACTGCCCAAATACTAATTTTTAACTCAATTGTTGATGCATCTTTTTATTTATCTGATTATATTTATACCTTATTCAAGAAAATGACTTGAGCAGCTACTTATAAAATAAAAATAACTATTAATATGAGTATAATTTAATGTTGTTTATAATCCAATCTAGTAAATATTTAGTTTCCATATAATTTGACAGTAATATTTATTAAAAAAAATAATAATAATTTAAAAGTCACATATAAAAAGCAATCTAAAGCTGTTGGAGGTAATTTTTTTATCTTGCACTGACCTTTTTTTTATGAAAATTTGTGAAATTCTGAAGTACGAACTAATCAGAAATATGAGAGCAGGCTGCAGTAGAATTATTCTCCTATTTAAAAAATAAAAAAAATAAGTAAATTAAAAACGCATTAAAAAGCAAATTTTTTAACATCAGTCAAAACAAATCGAGTGATGAGAATTCTTATATACACTTATATCAACTAATAAAGTATAAAGTTCTTTCCAAACCAGAGCTGAATTATTGCAAGCATGTTGGATCAGATCAAAAAAATGCAGATGCATATAAAGTTAACAGAAAAATAAAAATATTAATGTACTGAAACTTCCCAAACCAACATGACCACATTTAATAATACAATCTGAGTGTCAGGTTGTTTAACTATGCTAAATGTTTGGGGCAAGGAGGGCGTTTGATTGACTGTGTGGGTCCCTGTTGTGCTGTGTGTGAAAAATGTGTGTGTGTGAGTGCATGTGAGCATGTGTGTACGCATGAAAGAACAGTAAAGATAAAATCGTAGTGAAGGCAGGTTAAATGTTAATGAATGGTTGTACTCGTGTGTGTGTGTGTGTGTGTGTGTGTGTGTGTGTGTGTGTGTGTGTGTGTGTGTGTGTGTGTGTGTGTGTGTGTGTGTTACTGAAGCAAATGCTGTAATAACAGCATGCTGAATGTTACATGCTTTATGCCACAGATGGAGCAGAGCAGTATGGAATAGCAGCGCACATGAAAATGTCACATTTTTTATTTCCATTCTGCATTTCTCTCTTGGGCCATATGGAGAAACTTCGCAAATCCCAAAGTTAGTCATACACAGACATGCATGCATGCATGCTCTCTCTCTCTCTCTCTCTCTCTCTCTCACACACACACACACACACACACACACACACACACACATACACACACACACACATACATACATGCATACATACATACACACACTCTTCTCAAGGGGTTATTTAAGCAACATTCTTCTCATAAAGAACAAGAATTGTTCCCTCAAGTATATTTTGGCCCTAAAATATATATATATATATATTCTCATGTTCCAGTCCTTAGGAGACACACACATACACACATATTTTCTCTAAATCTAAACAGTGTCACAAGCTGGCACGTTTTTGATCACATATATAGTAGTGCTAAGTCTTCTCTCAGTCACCATGTGGCTAATATTACGAAAAATCACACACTAATTAAATGAGCTTTTTACTTCATTCAAAACTACCATGACTTTCCAGTTTCCACTACTAACTACCAAGCATGGAGAGTAACCAACTGACTGTTTCTCCTGAACATGCTGGGTTACATGGCAACTGAACATCAAGTGCTGGCAGCCCTCTTCTACATACATCATCTCACAGATTTCACAATTGGCTAGTCTCACTGTGACTGACAGAGACAGAGTAATGCCACAAATTCCACTCAGGCAGCGAATTTTGTAATCTCAGAGTTATATTGTGATTACTTCCATCACTAGGGAACCCAGGAAAGATGACTGAAAAAAAAGGTATAGAATAACTGTATGTTGTGAAACTTTTATTTAGATCATGTGTAAGTTTAGACAAGAAAGAGCATGTTTTTACCAGATTGTGTGACATTTGATGCAGGCAGTTGTCACACCTTTACTCTTAAAAGCTGTACCAGAGATTTCATTTTTGTCCCAATTGATCCTTAACATTTACAAACACTTCTTATTGGTTCTTATTTAAGGCTGCTTGTCTCTGCAGGTTGTGTGGGTGTTTTTTTTTTAATGAATGAAAAAAGAATTATATCCATGTTAATTACTGGTTAATTAAATTCATTATCGATAATATTATAAGCATTTCTAGTTGCACTCACAGGGCTCATTTATAAAATGCCAACACAGATAAATTTGATTCAGTAACAACGGCTTATGCTCTACGCCCACTTATTGAGCTTTTTCTATTGTTCATTCAGTTGGACTATTTCTCCTACTTTACTGTATTTAATCCCTGTAAAAAGAAATAGCCCATATTCAAAAAAACTTAAACAGCCCATATTCAGTCCAAGGAAATTCATATTTTTTCATATAAACAACAATTCCACATTGTGTGAAAGGTACAAAAACTTCATTTTCTCTTAATTTATAATGACTTCCTAAAATAACTATATAAGCAAACAAACAAAAATATATTTTTTATATTGTGTTCTTATCAGTAATAAACTTAACCGGGAACCACATACATGCGCTACTTTAACTTTTCATTTGATTTGATTGACAGCTGAAAAAAGCATCATGATTTCTTTTAATCACATCATGTATTGGGATTGATTGCTTATATCACCTCAGCCAATCACTGATGATATTTATTCATGAAACATGTCAGCATCAACATGGTGGCACAGTTAGTAATGTTTTCACTTCACAGGTCTCTAGATTAATCCCAGACTCAGGTTACTGCTAGTTTGGAGATGTACATGTTCATCACATGTTGCAATTTCTACCTTCTCTAAACGTACAGATTATTACCTTAAAGGTCTTCACAAAAGCTTTGGAATACTTTTTTCGAGAAGAAACCATTAGGAACCTTTAGTGCCACCTAAAATAACTCTTGACAAGATAGGGTTTGTGAATATAGCCCATGGGTATGAAAACTGTGCTTACACCAGTACATTTAGCTGTGGTAGAAAGACAGAGATGGCAAGGTAGAAAAGAATGCAGGTGAATGCTTAAGGATGCAAGGACAGTGGTGTGAGAAATGTTTATGGTCTGACGTGTACCGTGATCTACTGGGCTTTACACCAATGTGACCTAAGACACTTTTGTCTTACTATTGATTGTGTGCCATTGACTATATAGTGAGTCTAATGTTTGGATGGGTGTATTTGGGGCATGTCAAAGGAAGGCCTCATACATCACAGGACATAAGGGCACAGGACATCATCTATTCAAGTCTCTCTCTCTCTCTCTTCCATACACCTTCCACACATACGCACAGGGCAGGGGGCTCAGGACACAGCACAGGAATCAACCATTATTCTTCTGTGTTCAAAACTCTTGACAGACTCATTTCTCTGCTCTCTATCCTCACCTCACACGAATCCTTTATATTTGCACTTTTATCTGGATAAGATCTCCAAGTTTCATCTTGAAAAGTCATCTATTTTCATCCTTCGCTCTGTCTCCATTAGTTCTTTTTTTTTTTTTTCTTCTGTTAGTCTTATCTTCACCTCTCTCTATTTAAAAGATTCACTCACACAAATGATCCACACTAATTAAATGAAGCTTTACAGTGTAGATTCACACAAATGATCCACACTAATTAAATGAAGCTTTACAGTGTAGATACATACACATCTTGGTTTGTACATTTGTAATAAACAGTGCTTATTCTTATTTCTGATCCGTTCTGATTTGCTGCCACGTAAAACTTCTTCAATCCTAATTAGTCGTCTAGGAAATAAGATATACACAGATACATACAAGCAGGAAATGATCTCTAGATTAATAAATGAAATACACATCACTTGCTCTTTTTCCTCCTCGCAAACACACACACAAACATGCACACACAAAATACTGTACATACAACAATGTTTTCAAAATCCAATTCTGCACACCCCGTGACTGCTCCCCAGTTAAAATGTCACATTTAGCATTTAATAACTTAGGCATTAACACATAGTGAAGGGAGCGATTATTGAGGCAATGGCCATGTAATTGCAAAATTGACAAGGTAATGGATGATAAAGACCCCAGAACATTATCAGCAAATAAGCTCATCTTTCTACAAAGGTTTGTAAAACGATTTTAAATTCCTTCACTTGCTTATTACCTTCCATTCAAAAACTTTACTCAAACCAAATAATACTCTGTCACGCACTGCCTTATCAAGTCCATACAGTCTGATTGTGCACAGACAAATTTAAATTGCTGACAGAAATAGCATTTCCCAGAGTACAGCATGTACCTTACTGCTGCACTAGCTTTCTACTAGCAATGCTGCAAATGATATACCTGGAACCAGTATTACTAGATTGCATGAACTGTCAATAAAAAAAGGTATGAAGGCATATGCTTTTTTTAATTTATTTATTTTTTATAACTAAACGTTAATGATCGCACTGAATTAAACCAATATCCAAACTGAACTTTAACTCACCTATATGGTTGCGGTGTGAGGAGGCCAGAGTCAGACGCCCCCACAGAGACAGCAGGGCCAAGGTGAGCAGCAGCAGCCACGCACACACACTCTGTACATCCCGCTCCCGCATTCTAAAAAACACACAAGAAAAAGTTTTCTTCATGCACAAAAGTGCAGCGTCCACAAAGAGACAGAAATAAGAAAAACAATAAATCTAAGCAGGAATAACTGACATTTTTTTTAGGTCACATTGCTTTCGTATTTACCTAATCTCAACAAAATTCCTCTCTCCATCTATCTATTTATCCATCTATAGATTTCAACCTCTGTTTAAAAATAGAAATTAGAATTCTTAAATGAGGTGGTATTGCTGACATGTAATACGACGGAGGCTGGATGCGAGTGCCAATATATTATTGATTCACAGCGCTTAATATTGTATACAAAAATAACAACAGGAAAACAAAATACAAAAACAAATAAAAAAAAGCATGAACAAGAAAAACCTTGAACTGAGCAAAAGACAAAAACCATAAAAAGACAAATCTGAGACAATGCATGAAGTTTAATGTGAGATTATATACAAGGCCTGGTGGAGACAGTAATGTGACATAGTGAGTGATGGGATTAGGTGATATTCAGCGGCTAATGGGTATTATAGTTTATTCAAATAATTCTGACAATAGCATTTGATAGTTTGGGGGCTTCATCACTAAAGGTTTTGCCCACACTGCAGTCAGTCTGGTCCTGGCCACCACCAGCACCAGAATTGGGGTTGGAGTTAAGCAAGGGTGCAGGGATTTTACAGCTTCAGACAGATAAGGTGATATGACATAAAATAATTTTGTTTGTTTGAGTTTGTTAGATTTGGGTTCTTTATACCACCCTATAGGATTACAGCCCTGATGCAGACTTGCAGCAGAATAGTACACCTTCTATTTCTATTTCTATTTCTATATCTGCATTTGTATCTGTGTGGAATACATTATCACTCCATCAATCCAGATTTTTCACGTATTGGTAATATTAGTATAATTATGACACATAGCTGTTTCCTCTGCCTTGAATGGAGTCAAAAGTTTGACACGCAACAGAAAGGGTAATGTTTTAAATGTCAGTTTGGAGGACAACACAAAAGCTCCGGTGTAGCTCAAAATCAATACCGCAATTCAATGAGAGATTATTTTACTGCACAGATCTTCAGCCTCGCAACGGTGCAAGTGCACTTTTGTTTCCTAATAAAAAATTTATCTGGAACTCAATTCTATAGGAATGTGAACGGAGAAGAGCCGTCATGTTTAGTGAATGTCATCCAAAGAGAAGGCGACTGCAATGAGAATACACATGTGACTTTTTAGGTAAGCTGAGCATGAAGGAAGGCAGGTCGTTTGTCAGACCTAAACAACTGGATGCTTTAGAAAGAGGCTGGGATATTTTATTCCATTTGGCAAGGAGAGCACCTAGAATGTGCCCGCTCGATAACTGCCTCGTGTCTCCTGGCTGGCTGAAGGCCCGGTGCTGTGACAGTCAGGCTCTTTTTAAAATAACGCCACAGAGGAGAACAGATTCACATGCACTCGGATTTCAGAAAGATATACAAAGATATGCAATAATCCTGTAGAGCAAGAGTGACAGATGTAGAAAGATAGAAAGCAAGAGGAAGAGGATGGATTTAGGAAGGAAAGCGAAGAGAGCGAGATAGAGGAAGACGGAAAAAAGATAACAGGAGGTAGACAATGTCAGAAAGATAGAGGTGATAAAAAGGCAAAAGAACAACAAGAGAAAGGTGACTTTGCAGAATTTTGAATGCACTGTTGTGAGAATGTATAAAATTATGCAAATGTACCTCAATTATCTCAATATATCCCCTCCCTGTGGGGAGAGTTGAGATTTCACACAAAGGAGTGTCTCTTGCTGAAACTCACATGTACAAATAGGACTATAGCAACAAAGAGACGACTGAAAATGAAATGAACAAGGCAGTAGACAGATTTTAGGAATGTTGGTCATAATGAATTCAATCTGTGTATGTCTAACTAATATATTTCTGTCGAACATTTGGTAGAATTTGAAGCCATGATTTATGGTGAGTTCAGAAAATAGCATTTACACCATATGATTTTAAATTCTGTTTTGTAACTGCACTAAACATGTGACACGCACACACACACACACACACACACACAACATTTGGTAGAATTTGAAGCCATGATTTATGGTGAGTTCAGAAAATAGCATTTACACCATATGATTTTAAATTCTGATTTGTAACTGCACTAAACATGTGACACGCACACACACACACACACACACACACACAAAAAAAATGTCCTGCCTAAAATCACCAATTAACTACATTAGTAGTTGACATGCCAAGCTTTTCCGACTGTTTTTGCAGCTATGGTGTAACCACAAGGAAAAACGAAACAAAAAAGCGACTAAAAAAGAAGGGAGAGAAGAAAGAGCCTTCTAAACACACACCTCTAAACATGTCCCTATCCATCACCTATATAATCAACCTCTCCTTCACACTGTCTGGAGTTGTTAAACTACAGGACATCATCACCTTCCACACACTCAAGTAATCAATACACTCTATGATCAATAGGTGGACCAAAAGCCAAAATGCCACTCAGGACCATAAAATAAAGCAGAATGCCGAACTGTAATGCGTTAATTATCATGCCCAATCTACAGACGATATGGTGGAACTTGGTAACAGTGATTCTGCAACAAATTGTTTCACAACACAATGTCCAGAGGGGTTTGCAGTTCACTATAGGCACTTTCATAACAATGGACAATACTAAGCAGAGCTGTGTTATATAATATAATATATGTGTTGCTAGTTAGCCAGGTAGCCCAATTCGAATAGCCAGAGGAGACTCAGTAGGTATACTATATAAACAAAAGTGTGTAGAAACATGAATGAGATTAATACCATCCCATTCCACATTTATTCCCCATATATTGGTTCAATAACCTCCATTTCTCCTTCATTCTATACATTTTGCAGTGTGGTTGTAGAGATTTGTGCTAATTCAGCCACAAGAGCATTAGCAAGGTAAGTAACTGATTTAGGAGGCCTGGGGGTGCAGTCTGTGTTCCAATTCATCCCAAAGGTGTTTGGTTGGGTTTTCTAGCACTATGGAAGCCCACTCAAGATCTTCCACTTAGTTCAGTTTAAGCACAGGGGCATTGTCATGCCCACACAAGTTTGGGTAATAAATGATTATGCGTTCAAACAATGAGTGTGGCTGAAAGACAAAAGAAGTTTGTAGAATGTCAACACAATGACAACAACTGCAGACATATTAACACAAATGTTAACACATTTTATTAATTATTTTCCTTTTTTTTATTGTTTTTCATATTTTTATAGCACCAGCACAAATGGCATGGCATAATGGCAAATACCTTACACACAACCAATGATACTTGGCAATGAATGTGATTCTGATTCTGACAAACATAACACACATAAAAAATAAGAATAAGTAGACCAGGGTCTAAGAGTACATAATACATACCAATGAACCTCTGTAAGACAGTGATAAGTCCAGCAAAAGCTCTGAGTCAGATTCAAGCTGCTATTTGTTTAATGTAGATCTAGTGCTTTAGTGATAGCGAGTGACTCAGTGGTTCAGACAGACAGAGAAATTTACTCCACCACCTATGTGTCAGAAGAAAGAAAATCTTCATGTATGTCTTCCCAGAATCTTCCTTGTGTCCTGGTGGACGTTTAAGCTGTGCTTGTTTCTTGAAAAGAATGTGGTGCTGAACAGGATTTGACAAGTGTCTTTGGGCAGGTGGGGAGTAGTCACTGCTGGTTTTAATATTCTTTACTGCTAAAGTTAAATAGTATCTTAAATTTCATAAACACCCTTTTGTGTAAGTGTTTCTTAGGAAGTCAAGAGTCTTTTTATTAATGCTTTTAGTTCCCACTTTCTCCTGGTCAGGAATAGGATCAGGAACCTATGGCTGTCATGGGAACACTGGGTATGAGATAAGTATACACCTGACTGGGATGTCAATCCATTGAAGTGCATCATGCACTCACATCCATACCACAGCAGACAAGCTAACATCTTATATAAGGATTCATTTATGGCAATTAATTAATATAGAATTTGTATATGCTATAATACATAGCCTGTCCTTGTGTTGACTAGGAAGGAGGAAGGAAAACTTTTTCAGGAATAAATGAGAAAGTGAAGGAAAGGGTAAGCAGCTTGTTAATTAGAATCACCCTACTATTATTCTACATTTTAAAATATACTCTTTTTTTTCATCTCTTTCTTCTGGTTAGAGTCTTTTTGGCAGCCCAATAGAACCACCTGGTTAAATGTTTAGCATGCTGATTTGGGACAATCTGCGGAATATTCTGAACAAATCTGTGTAAAGTGCTGCCTGTGGTCTAGCACCACCACTAGGCTTAATTTGGAGTTATATTTATGGTCATAACATCTGCCCATGTGTCCAAAGGTTTTTTGACCCCTTACTGCCTATTTGGTTCATCTAGACCTTTCCTCTTAAAGTCAGAAAATTCAACAGTGTATGGGCAAAACTTATAATTTATGAGTGGAACTACAAATCTTTCTGGAATCCATTTGCCTAAAATAATGTTTTAAGTAAAGCTCCGTTTTTGTTTTCTTGTAATTGATTAAGCAACAGTTATTGCACAGTCTGTATGCTTGGCCCTCAAAAATGTTGCTTGCAACTATATATTAATATATAAACATACAAATACAAATACAAATACAAATAAATAAATACAATACCAGTCAAAAGCTTGGACACACCTTCTCGTTTAATGCTTTTTCTTTATTTTTATTATTTTCAACATTGTACAGTAATACTGAAGACATCCAAATTATGAAAGACATGGAATTATATATAAAAGTGTTAAACATGTGATCAAACATTCTCTCATGAGGAAGATGTAGATGTAGATATAGATGTAGATATACTTCAAGGCTCTTTTTATACTTCTTTGTTCTGGCACCAAGGTGGTGGAAATAACTTCCACTAGATGTCCGAAGAGCAAAGTCCCTTCCTGAAACACTTAAATTAGCACTTTCCAAGTTTGCTTTGTAAAAATAAAGAGTTATAGTCTGATTTATATTAAGTTTGTGTTCTATCGTATCAGTGCAGATTTATTCATTGCTAGAGACTCAATGCACTTTTGTATGTCGTTCTGGACAAGGATATCTTAAAAATGCCGCAAATGAATGTCCCAGGAAAGAAAGACCAAGAGCTACCTCTACCGCAGAGGATACGTTTATTAGAATTACCAGCCTAGGAAACTGCCACTTTACATAAATGCTTCTCGGAGTTTGAGTAGCAGACATATTTTAACAACCACTCTTTAGAGGAGATCAGGTCTTTATAGTCGAATGTTAAATCAAAAGGTTGAATGTGCCAAAGTCATAAAGAAAGGTGATCATTATGCAGTAGAATACTGTACATTTTTGATAATTTAACAAATGACGGTACATAATTTACTGTACAATATACAGTACCCTATTCTATGAACTATACAGTATATATGTATGTGGTAGTGGCACTGCTACATATATATTTATCAGCTTTATTCGGACAGCTGTGTACAATTAAACAGCAAACTTAAATAACCAGCCGCCTACAACGCCAATACACTGCAGCACTTTAAGCAGCCTGGCCTAATTACTGGCCACACAGTTAGATTTTAATTGCTAGTAATTCACTTGTTTCGTGTTCCTTTGTTGTTGTTGTTTTAATGTAGCTAGGTGAAAAATGGATGGGAAAGTAAGAGGGAGAGAGAAAGAGGAAATCAATTTCCTTGTTAGAAGCATGCGGTTGCATCCACGCATTACAGAATCATGTGTCATATCGATAGCAGTGGCAAAGCACTTGACTCCCACTCCTACAGACACACACAGACAGACACATGCATTCTCTTAACATGCCCGTCTTCTCTTGCCATTAAAAGGCCAAGCTGGCAGGAACACACTTCTGATGCGCCATTCTTTCTGCCACTGCACACAGCGCAGCACACAAACACACAGCGTGGTCCTTTATTACCAGGAAAGAACCAATTTTGCATCATTCCAAAATCCAGTGTGGAGCAGGGCTGTGCTGCATGGCGGTGTGCCGAAAGACAGCACGCTTATCAATTCTGCTTCGTCTGTACGAAAGCGAGGAGAGGCTTTGTTTAATAAAGAAGGAAAACATGCCAGTACAAAGCATAATTTAATTCTCAGTGAGAGGGAACGAATGCGAGGCATGAACACTACAGCATTGCGGCTATATTATATTCATTTACTGAAGAGAGGAAAAAAAGAAAGTGCAGAAAGTGAGAGAGCCCAAAAGTAAGAGAGAGAAAGAGAGGAGAGAGAGAGAAACAGAGGCGGGTTTTACTTGTTTAATTAATCCCGCTGGAATCCGCTCTTCCGTCTTTGCAGATGGCGAGTTCATCACACAGAGACATTTCTGTTTCGTTTCTGCACTGACTAAAAAAACAGGCCCACTTGCCCATTTCTGTCCAAATTTCCCTCTCTTAGTCCATCTCTTTTCTCCTCGGTGTTGCTTTTTTTTCCCCCTCTCTGCTGTTCTCTTTCCTCTGAGACTCTCCCGGATTTCTAAACCTGTCTGAAAATATGCTCATCTGTCACCTTAGATTATACCGGACATAGATATATTAATACCTACAATGGTGTGCTAATTGAATGCAAAGTGATGTACATGTCATCACATCTCTGGATTTCATGTAAAATATAAACCCAACTAATGAGATTCGGTAACTTTAAGGTCAGATCGTATCGGATTCAGACTGCGATTCCGACGCAGGCAGGTGAAGAAGCGCTTAATAAAGAAGAGTAGGTTGGATGCCAGTGCACACTGAGCTTTAGATAAAACCTGCAGTGACAGATCTCAGACTAGCTAATGAATCCAGGGTTATATTACACACACACACCATAGGTACTTTCTATTGACAAATCCCAGAGTAGTATTATTAGATTCGATGTTTTGGCACCCACTAAGTCTTAACCTACTTTAAAAAAAAAAAAGACAAAAATATCACACTGTAGCGTACCACTGTGCTGTTAAATTCTTGAATTCAAGCTCAGAAGGTGTTAATAAAATTACCATAACAGTACTGCTGGCTTTTTATTTCTACAGTAACAGCTCAATCACACAGGCATGAATGTCAAACATAGACATGATCTTAGCCTACTAATAAACAGATTTTTTTATAGTGTTATTGAAAAAAAGACATTTTGTTGCCAATAAGGTGAAGTTTTACATACATTAATTTAACATTGAAGGAAAGAGTCTTAGGTGTCAGCATGCTGTAACAATTAATACATGTTCATCCATGGAAAAGTCTCCAGGACACAAAACAGCCAAGACACAGTAAATTCCCAAATCATTGTCCAGACGTAACTCTAATCTGCATGAACTTTTCAATGGCACTAAATAGCACCTTTCTCTGAAGAGCATAACCAAATCTTTGTGGTCATTCCAGAACACCAAAAGACATAGAAAGATCAGCAAATTAGAGAATGGTGGCATATTCGTTCTTCCAAAGCTAATGATGTGTGTATTTTTAGCCTGGTCTTCCAGACTCATTTCTGTGATAGATGTCCATATTTGATACAGAGATGGAACAGAAAGACAAGGGAAGTGAGGAAAAGAGAGATAGACAGAAAAAAGAGCTGAGCTTGCATCTGCTCTTTTAGAGAAAGGGTTGGCAGTTCCCCGGCTCAGCCGTCAGAGGCTCGGCGGGCTTGCAGGCGCCCAGCAAGACAGCTAACCTTGCCAGGCTTCTATCGGGCTTCTTCCCCACCCACCAGTACCTGAGTCCAGACACCAATCAAATGCTGGCACCAGACATGACAGCCAATTAAATCCCACTCTGACAATCCAGAGAGAAAGTAATGGAGTCCAGGGGAAAGAACAGCAAATGAGACGCTTATCAGGCAGAGTGAGACAACAAGCATACAAAAAGGGAAAATAAATGTTTAAAACACTATGTGATGTATTCAGGATTTGAAACGCACTCATTACGAGACAATAGATTTAAACATCAGTTAAAGTTTGTACATTTTGACTGAACCGGAAAAATGACAGATTTTCTGTCATTTTTTCAGTTCAGTCAAAATAAGAGTCCAAATAATTTTAGCACATACATACATACATACATACATACATACATACATACATACATACATACATACATACATGCATACACCTACTCCACTGTAAAAGGCAGATTTTAGAGCTTTACAGCTAACAGCCTAAATGTGTCATGTTTTGGCTCAGAAATTTGAAAGGCCTTAATAAAAAAGAAAAAAAAAAACAAATGTGCAATTTTCCACATATTCCAAATAGAGCCAAGATGTTTTCTGTGTCCCATTTATGTCTTTTGTCATTGTAATAATGACACTATCACAATTTATTTAAAAAGCAATAGATGCTCTCTCCATTCAGTGTCTGTTTCATATGAACACGACCCATAATTTTCTTAAACAGCAACTGCAACAGAAATGCTGTGCAAACTTGATGCGGTTTAGTATATAGCTGGCTGCGAAAAATAATGACTAAACATATTATAAAATATTAATACTAAAATATTTATAGTGTAACTATCCTGCAAAATGCAAGAGGGGCAGCTAAAATCAAACAAATAATAAACTTACACTCTATGGACAGAAGTACTGGGACACCTTGGACAAGGTTCCAGCCATATGTCGTTCTTCCCCAAAGTGTCACCACAAATTTGGAGGCACACAATTTGGACGTGGCAGCATAAATTTTTTTTCTATTTATTTCAACTCGGATACCAAGTATGACAAAGCCCCTGTGCACAAAACAAAATCCATTAACATATGGTTAACATGGGTTCGAGTGGAAGATCTTAAGTGGCCTGCTTTAGAACTCTGACCTCAACACTACTGAACATCTTGGGATGAATAACACCGACTGCACCACAGGCCTCTGCACCCCCCATCATAACCTAACTTTACTAGCACCCTTAAATGAATAAGCACATATATACACATCCAATATCTACAAAATCCGGTGGAACACCTTCTTAGAGAAGTGGAGGTTATTAGAACCATTAATTGGGACTATATGTGGAATGAGGGGTTTAAAAAGCACATAAACATTGTATGGTCAGATGTCCAAAAACGTGTTGTTTATATTGCATATTCCACTTCAATCATAATGAATTGTCCCTATTTAGATAGCACTTTAATGTCCCATACATTTGGTGTAAGACATACTGTACATTATTTGCTTACTAGTTACATTAGCCACATGGCTCTAGTGCAAAACTGAAGAAGATTCAGAAAACTTCAGACATCAAACATTTACATTTACTATATTTAGCAGATAACATCATCCAAAGCAACTTGCAGACATATTCTGTTGTCTCTGTCAAAATAGGTCAGAGCCTAATGGTACTAAATGGCAAAAACTCTGTTATAGATGAGATGCTTATTTTCTTCCTTAATTGGAGCTCACTTAAGTGCTTGGTGAATATGTAGACCTTCAGTCTTGGTTTAAAGACAGACAGTGAGTCAGCGGTTTAGTCAGACAGATGATATTCAATACAGAAAAAAAAAATCTTTCTGCAAGTCTTACCTGAAGCTTGAGGGATGCTTGGTCAAATCCTGTCATGCTAGAGGCTTTAATGAATGTAGGTGTCTTTGTTGACCAACATCAGGTTTTTTAAAATGATTTTCGAAAGCCATAGTCACCACTTATCTTTTAGACATCTCTTGACATTACCAAATAGGATTTACTTTGTCATTTGTGCTAAGTAAATAGCCACATAATGGGCTTATTCCATCCAAATAAAGATGGGATTTTGCCAATAAATATTTACAGAGCTAAACAAAATGACTTTTTAAGATTTTTACTTTTTGTATGAAGTGCATAAAAACATTGTAAGATGTAATTGGAGGTCAATAAAACCCAGATGGCGAATGAGGTGACAAGGTCTAATCCACCCTGTGCTATGTATGTGTCTCTATTTATATAAAGATCATTTATATTAAGCTAATTTAATGTGTTTGGTTTCATGTTTTGCCATTCAATGGTTAGATAGATAGATAGCTACACTTGGAGTGCTGCTGTTTTCTCCATTATAGATGCACAGTCATGCACACTGTCTACCTCCACGGAATCTGTAACACGGGATCATCTCTGAGCACATTTGTTTAGTTTCAGCTTTATACCCTCTCAGTCTCAGTGTGTGTGTTTGTGTGTTTGTGTGTGTGTGTGTGTGTGTGTGTGTGTGTGTGTGTGTGTGTATTTGCTTTGTACATGTTTGTGGTTTATATTATCTTTGTGGCGATTTTTGAAGCATGAACAGATGCACCTGAATCCTTCCCCCACCCCCCGCACCGCCACCCCGAAAACAAAACACAAAAATAAATAAATAAAACCCTGATCACTGCTGCAGTTCCAGAATTATTTATACAGTATTTGAAACATCACACTATCAACACAATGCTTCAGACTATATCCAGCCTGAAGAAAGCAATCAAGGGGTGAACAAAAGTTTGTATTTGTAGTGTTTATTATCTGCTGAGTTGCCTTACGGCCTGATCTTTGGAAAGGGAGTTTCTGCTGGTTCCGCCTGACTGCTACTGACAACACTGCTCGCCAACGTGCCTCACCGAGCACGCTCAGATGTCACTCACCTTCCTGGCAAGGGCGTGATTGATAAAGAAGCTGACAATACCTGTCTGCTAGCATCTTATCAATCACACACACACACACACACACACACACACACACACACACACACACACACACACACACACACACACACACACAAAAGACCCTGTTTCAAAGAATCTCATCTTAGCCTGCAAAGAAGGCACAGAGTCAGAATCATAACCTCTGAACATGCACACGCACATGCGTGCACACACACACACACACACACACACACACACACACACACACACACACACGTTATTACAAAGAAAAAACACATTTGACATGCACACATACATAAAACCAGATTTAACTTTCTTTTTTAAGGCTTATAGACATACTATACATTAAAATGGCAGAAAGCAATATTATTAATGAACATCTTACAGGATTTGAAATTATGCACTCTGTAAAACACAATCACAATGTGCAAAGAAAGAAAAAAGAAAAACGGAAAGACACACACCAGTATCTGAGACCACCACACAGGCTCTGATCTGTTTAAAGCCAGATTTTGCACACACTCGGCCCCTCAGATGCAAATAGGATTGACCTGCAGCTTATTTCGGACCGCATGTGTCTCGGCCAGAATTCTTCCAGGTGATTTTCTTCCTGCTGGTAATGAAGAAATCCCTTGACTCTCTCACACATCCTCTCTATACTACTGTAGCTTTCAAATTAAAGTTTTCTTATCCAACCGTCATCTCTAAGGAAAGTCACACTGGATTTTCTAATTTTAAATCATTGCTTTTTCTCTCACTGTCTATCTTTATATAAGTAAAAAAAAGGAGTGCCAGGCCAGAAGGGTCCCAGCTGGGTTCTGCACAATGCAAATGACCAAATTAATCATTTTATTGGAGACCAAAAGAGCTTCTCAAGCACTGATGAGTTCCCCTTACTTCGAAAGTGAACCACAGCACAATAGTCATAGTACTAGTTCTAAAAAATAATAAACTTCCAGAGTATGGAGTTAAATCCAAATTTAAGGTCCATAGAATATGTATTAAATATTATACTATGCATCTTGTTATATTGAACAAATAGGCACTTTCTTAATATGTGCTTTGGGTTTCCATTTCAAAAATGGACCTTTGACAAAATAAAAGTGAAATACTTGGAGCTTACTAATGACACAATGGGTGCTATTCAGACCCATAGAAGCAAGTAATGAAACAAAAACTGTGATCAGAGCGTAATACAATTAAACACAGCTAATTAAACATTAGCTCTCAGGTCAGAATTTCACTGAAAATCAGGGTTGCCAAGTCTCAACAAAATCCACCTCAATTACCTTTTAATATCCAAACAAAAATCCCTTAAAATAGCATTTTATGCAAAAGTTTTAAAGCAAGTGCCATTTAAAATGCAGCAATATTTGATGTCTTTACATAATTACCACTGAAACAGGAAGTCTAGGAGGGACATTTAAATATTTGGCACCTCCCACTTTTTTAATAGCCAATAGCATTTAGCTTACTTCACAGCCAGAGTAGGCCAAACATTATAGTTGGTACCAGAGCACAAGCAGTAAAATTTATTTTATCAATGTGAATCAATTAAACTTGGAAGACTGAATAAGACAAACCACTGAGGACACATTTACTGCATGCCTCATGCTCAGCAATGTGTCTTTTATATGGTGAAGGAGACATGTTTCCAATTTTAGAAAGTGATTTTATGGGACAAACTAATCAGAGAAGTATGGTTGTTAAAATTGTTGATTTATATTGGATAAATATTTTCAATTCTAGATGCCAATTTAAGCTTATAGATAATTTCCAACCTTCTTAATTTTTACTACATATAAACATATTTTTCCAAAAAAAAAATAATAATAATAATAATTATATATATATATATATACCAATAGCCTGAATTTTATTTTCATGTGAGACTAATAAAAAACTGTGACCCTGGCAACCATCCATCTGTGTTTCAAGAATTCAAATTCGAATGTGTTTGTGTGTATCTATGTGCTTGTTTGTACTGTACTAGTGTGCAGTACATGTGTAAATGCACTAGTTTCTTCATTTTGTTGCAATATGTGCCACATAGACACTGCCATCACTATACATGCTGGGATTACAGCAGATGTGTATTATTTGAAGGTTATTCATAGTTTTTTTGGGTTTTTTTTTTTTGCAGATCTGCACGAATGACAACAGAAAGAACCCAGATGAACAGTTATGTTACATATTTATAGCTCTAAACATAGCCTGTAAGTGTGTATGATGCTTATAATGTTTTGTTGAAAGCAATTTTAATCTGATATTTGGTTGAAAGCAATTTTAATCTGATATTTGATAAAAAAAAAAATATATATATATATAAATTTTCTTGATTGAAAGATTATTTTTTTATTTACGTACGTTTACTGTAAAGACTGGAACTAAAGGAGGCCATTTGGTTTTACTTAACTTGCTTGTGTGTGTGTGTGTGTGTGTGTGTGTGTGTGTGTGTGTGTGTGTTGGGGGTATGTGGGTTATTTGTAAATATGTGTGTGCACATGTGCTAAAATATTAATGATTTAGCAACACAAATCTGAAGAAGGGGTAAAAAGTAGGCTTTTATTAATTATTGAAAGTTGAGAGAAGTTACCTACAGAGAGGAGAGGAGAGGAGAGGAGAGAAGAGGAGAAGAAGAAGAAGAAGAAGAAGCAGCAGAAGGAGAACAAAGTAAAGAAGAGAAGAGAAGAGAAGAGAAGAGAAAAGAAGAGAAGAGAAGAGACGAAAAGAGACGAGAAGAGAAGAGAAGAGAAGAGAAGAGAAGAGAAGAGAAGAGAAGAGAAGAGAAGGGAATGATTTTGTAATTATGCATGATGATAATTATCTGTGTTCACATTGGTAGCATTCCAGTGGTTTATATTTGTGCCAGCAATGTGTGATTACCACTGTTTCTGCCTAATGTCAGAAAATGTGTTTGCCCTCTATTATATCTATCACCATCATAATCATCATCATCATCATCATCTATATAAGCATAATTAATAAATGGATCCTCATCAGCTAAAATTTTTTTTCGAATTACACACACTATCAACTCCCCAAACATGCCCTGCTTGCTATAATAAGCTGCCAATAAACTTGTGCAGTACATCAATAGCACTTGTATTTGATCATCTAAAAAGACCTTAAATGAATGTGGGCACTTCCTGTGAGGGGGCACATCCTCTGAAATGCTCCAAGAGCAAACCTGCTTCAAAGCCATCCTACTAATTTCTCATCAAAGCCCTCAGTAGTGGGAATTTATCAACATTTTTGCTTTAAGGTCTAGCAGAGAGCAAGCGTTCACAGTGCTGCTGGTTCTGCTTCATGAGCACTAAGGGACAGCGTGAGTGTGAAAAGCTTTTCAATAAATTGTAGCGTGAGCACTGCTGCAGATCTTTAATTAATGGCAGCTGCCTGGTCACTAAATTAGGAAGGCTGGAGGAAGGCTAATGAGTAGCACCCAACAGTAGCAGTGTCTAGGTGTGACACTGAGTGTGTGTGTCTGTGTGCGTTTGTGTGCATGTGTGTGTGTGTGTGTGTCTGGAGGTGTAGCTGAGTGAAAAAAGTGAGAGTTTGTGTGTAGTCATGACGTGAATCTGACAGTGAGGATATGGTTGTATGGCAGTGTGGGTGTGATAATAAGAATAAAAGTGTGAGTGTATTAATAGTAGTGAGAGTGTGGGTGTGGTAATAATAATAAAAGTGTGGGTGTAGTAATACTAATAAGAGTGTGCTGGTAGTAATAGTAATAAGAGTGTGTGGGTAGTAATAGTAATAAGAGTGTGGGTGTAGTAATAGTAGCGAGGGTGTGGGTGTAGTAATAGAAATGAAAGCATGGGTGTAGTAATAATAGGGTGTGGCAATGTGAGGGTGGGTGTGGTAGTGAGAGTGGGTGAGGATGTTAATGAAAGTGTGGGAGTGGTAATTAAAGTGTGGGTGTGGTGGTGAGAGTGTGGATATGGTAGTGAGGGTGGGTGGGGATGTTAATGAAAGTGTGGGTGTGGCACTAAGAGTGTGAATATGAAAGTGAGGCAGTGGTTATGGTTTATTATCAAGCAATGATAATCAAAATACTGTATAGTAGATACCCACGGATGTAACGTTGTCTCTTGTACCTTTTCTCTGTCAATGTTCTTCTTTTTTGTTAACACCCACATAAAGAAAAGTCTCTTTTCATAATGAACCTCTAAAGGATTGTATGCACTATTTTCCCTTATAAGTGGCTCTGTTTTGCCTTTTGTAGTTACTAAGCACTGCCACATCAGGGTAACACATAAGCTCTAATGAGGATCAGATCATTCCAACACAACACCAAAACACAAAGTAAAATGCACACTGTATGCAGTTCAAGGTGGCTTGGCTTGTGTCAAGGTTTTGCAAGTTTTGGGTCATTTTGTAGACTGGTTGTATAAACATAGTTATTATATTTTCCCAGGTTTGGAAAGCAGCTTTAACACAGAGCCTTAAGTCAAGAAAAAAAGTGCCTAGTTAGAAATGTGACATGTGAAACCACAGTAAGGTGCACATTCATCTGCAGCTAAAACAGGATCAAGAAAACTGGCAAGAACTAAACATTAGTTAACTGAGACAGTAAGACTGTGGTAGTGAGGGTGTGTAAATGTGGCAATGCGAGTGTGTTTGTGTGGAAATTGGAGTGGGGGAGTAAGAGTATGGATGTGATAATATGGGTGTATATGTGATAGTAAGAGTATAAATGTGGTAAAAAGGATGTAAATATGAGAGTAAGAGTGTGGGTGTGGTAAAAAGGGTGTAAATGTGATAGTAAGAGTATGGGTGTGGTAATAAGGGTGTAAATCTGATAGTAAGAGTACGGGTGTAGTAATAAGGGTGTAAATGTGATAGCAAGACTGTGGGTGTGGTAATAAGGGTGTGAATGTGAGAGTAAGAGTGTGGGTGTGGTAATAAGGGTGTAAAAGTGATAGTAAGAATATAGGTGTGGTAATAAGGGTGTAAATGTGATAGTGAGAGTATGGGTGTGGGTGTGGTAATAAGGGTGTAGATTTGATAGTAGGAGTATGGATGTGATAATTAAGGGTGTTAATGTGATAGTAAGAGTACAGGTGTGGTAATAAGGGTGATAATGTGATAGTAAGAGAATGGGTGTGGTAATAAGGGTGTAAATGTGATAGTAAGAGTATGGGTGTGGTAATAAGGGTGTAAATGTGATAGTTAGAGTGTGTGTGTGGTAATCAGGGTGTAAATGTGAGAGTAAGAGTGTAGTTGTGGTAATAAGGGTGATAATGTGATAGTAAGAGAATAAGTGTGGTAATTAAGGGTGTAGATGTGATAGTAAGAGTATGGGTGTGTTAATAAGGATGTAGATGTGATAGTAGGAGAGTGGGTGTGGTAATTAAGGGTGTAGATGTAATAGTAAGAGTATGGATGTGGTAATAAGGGTGTAAATGTGATAGTAAGAGTATGGGTGTGTTAATAAGGGTATAGATGTAAAAGTAGGAGTATGGGTGTGGTAATTTATGGTGTAGATGTGATAGTAAGAGTGTGGGTGTGGTAATACGGG
>MU574732.1:5487542-5497539 GCA_024362625.1 Silurus asotus
GTGCCATTCAGGGCATGTTCTTGTCTCACACCAGTGCTCCAGGGTTCCCAGAATAAGCTGAAGATCAAGGGTTATGGTATTTTAAACTCTGATACAATTTAAGCTTTAGGCTTCCATTAATTTTAAGTGAATGGGTTTTCCATTCTTTTTAATGTTCAATGTTTAAATTTGGGCAAATTGAATTTATCCTATAGATGCAGCAAAGGTTGAGAGGGAAAAGAAGGATATCCATAAGAGTACAGAACAGCAGTCTACAAAAACGAAGTCTCGAACTGCTCGGAATGTAAATAATTGGTCAGTCAGGTAGTCTACGGTTGCATGATCCCAAGAAAATGAGGGCATTATAATTCTCCAGCAGGCTTCAGTACAACAGTATGCACTAGACACAGCATCCAAAACGTGCTCACGCTGTTCCTTGATAACAGCTATGTAATAGTATGTTTGGTAGCAAATAATATTGTGTATGTATTAAGTGGTTTTGAACGCAGCCACAGCAGGATGTCAGTTTCCTGAGGAGACGTGGCTGCTTCCCAAGAGAGCGCACTCGATGGCACTCGACCGTCTGACTCAACGGATGCAAAGATGCCAATCAGAGACAGCGCAAGCATAAGAAAACCACAGAACCACTTTTCTGGGGAAGAAAAGGGTTTTATTTGTTTGATTTTATTTCTGGAATACACCAACGATGTAAAGGCTGCCATGGTAGAAGAAAAAAAAGAGAGAATTCATAAATTGTTCCTTCTAAGTGAGTGTTTTCTGAGAGTGCATGCACAGGTGTTAACTGTGTGTTATGAAAAAGAAGGTCTGAAATCCAGGCAAAAATTGTTACAAGAATGTCCTGAATTACACTGATTCATAAAGAACTGTAGGGGAAAAGAGTTCCTAGGCTTTTTTGCAATAATTAGACCAAGTGTATCAGCAAGGCAGAACAATTTTTTCTTTTGGGAGCGGAAAAGTTCTCCCAAGTGTAGATTTCAGCCTAAAGGGTTGATTGAAATAAGTTTCACGTAAATTGCTATATGTCCCTGTTATGTCCTATAAGTGAGTGGTGGTGAGCAAGTGCATAAAGAAGACCTGACGAAGCAAAACAGAACAAAAACAGAACAAGGTCATAAAACACTATCAAAACAAAACTGTACAAATGCTTCTATGTGAAACAGTCTAAAAACAAGAATGCTTTATTGTGCTATTTCCTTGGGCTTCTTTTTTTATTTTAACATTCTCTCTCTCTCTCTCTCTCTTTCTCTCTCTCTCTCTCTTTCTCTTTCTCAGAGTCAAATTCTCTTAAGCCAAACAGCTTTGGTGATTAACTGCACTGTGCCCCAGACTATGTGCTTTTACATCCATTCATAATCTCACAGCCAGTGAATAATCGCCACCAATGAAGAAAATTAATTGTCTAGCTGTGAGCAAAAAAAAAAAAAAAAAAAAGATTTACTGTCTTTAATTAATTATAGACTCATTTTCATAGGATGCTGCACTTTGAACACTGCACACTTCATTGACAGCACTTGCTATCATGATTTAATGAACCCCCATTTTGGCTCTTTAAGATATTGCATGTTGAATATTTAAAACCTTTTTAATTAACGTGAATAAACTTGCAGTTTACCAAACTCACCCCTCAAGGTCTGCATTGATATAGTTGTTTAAATAGGAAAAAAATAAACATTTTAAAAAATAAAGCAGAATATATTATTATGGGTTACATGATCAAATTCAAAAACACTCATTTCCATATTTTACCATTAAGTTGACATCATTGGTTGCCAAATATTGGCATTCTCAAAGTAAGCAGCATGTACCTTGGATAAGATGCAAATTTTTATAAAATATGCAAAACAGGCATGCTTATATACACACATTCACACCTCAGGTCAGGTTTAATGTAATCATTCCAATGTAATCATGAATTTTTTTTTTTTTAGGAGGAATGAAACCAAAAAACTAGAAGAAACCTATGTAGACAAGAAAAAAAAGCTTCATAAAATTTGAACCATGACCCCAAAACCACTTTGATGGCAATTATAATGACTTTTTTTCAGTAATGTCTTCGATCCATCCCAATACAATTTATATGTCCAGGATGATATGTGAAATGTTGATGTGTTAGTCTCTGATCCCTCACCCAGACATAACAAAGCCTTGTAACAAACAAATAAAAAATAATGATAAAATAAATCCCTTTGTTTCAATTGCAAACACACACGTTTTAATGAGAGAGAAAAGTTTCATCAGGGCCTCTGTACCATCAAAGTCCAGCCTCCAGGGTCTCAATTATAGTCGTACACAAATACAGATTCTTAGACTTTGGTAAGTGTGTATCTACATGTGCATTGTGTGTATTATTTACAGTATATATACTGATTCCAATTAAGATCAATAGTTTAACACTAGCTAGACATTTAAGCATGTGTTTGAGTGCAATACTTAAACAAGAGATCAATAAAGGCTATTATTTAATAAAGTCCAAGTGATGGTTAGGGAAATTAGAGTGTTTCTGGTGTTATTAAGCATTAGTACATCAAATGTTGGACTGAGATAAAGTTTGGAAAGGGAACACAGGTATTCAGTGCCAAATGCAACACCAGCACTATGTTTGGAAAGAGTAAATAATGTAGTGATGGATCCTTTGCCAGTTAATAATGCAGTAAAGGCTGCTTTGCCAGAGTCCTACAAAGGGGCTTTTACTGTTGGCCATAATACTCTCGTTTCTACCGGGATCATTTCTGAGCTCGTTCAAAGGAGTCCATGTTCATCAAAGACTTGTTTTCACACAAATACACCTTTGAGTTCCTTAAAAAAAAAAACTGCAGCTCGATACATCATGTCTGCTTTGCACACACTTTTTTTTTCACAAAAAAAAGATAAACAATAGATATAATTCAGCAGTTTTATGAGTGTTTATTTTTCACCCGAGTTCATGTAAAGTGAACCTGTGACCCCCGTTTTCAGTTCCGCACACTGCACCTGTGTTTAAAAACAGCTTTTTACATCTGACCAAATGTACCAGGCTTAAAACAGCCTTGGATTTAGAAAAAAAGGGTAAAATAAATGCTTGCGTAGTGCAGTTTATGAAAAGCAAACTCGTCACAGCTTGGAGACTCTGTGGGAGCCTTTGAGGCAGCCATGACTCACCTTTGGCTATTGTGCAATTTGTGTGTGACCTCCTTGCTTCATGGGGCAACAATGAATTATCAGATTGACCCATGCAATGGTCTAGGAGAGGAGAGATCAGGGCAGTATTCATTGTAGCAGTATGGGTGTATCAGGGTGTCTGTAGACGTATGCATTCCTAGAGACTCAAAGCACTTTTGTACGTCGCTCTGGAAAAGGGCGTCTGCCAAATGCCGCAAATGTAAATGTAATGTATAATAGTGTAATGGCGATTGAGGGCTGGCAAAAGACATCCTTTTTTTAAAATTTCGGCAGTCTCTAAGAACATTCATGTCATCGGCCTGCAAGACATGCTATTAAAACTGGGCCTTAATTCTAAGACACTTTTTAAACGCAGCTAACAGATATCCCTCTAGGCCCTACACACAACACATACCCACACACACGCACACATAAATGTCAGCTGGTACGCCTCTCATAATGAGGGCATCAGCAGTGATTGTGCCTGATAGCTCTGTGGCTGATAGCGGTCTCTTTCCTGTCATCTGCACATTTTACCTGTTACCACAGTGATATACAACTCAAGGAACAGGAGAAGGCTTTTAGGTACAGTGGTGCATCAAGATCATAGTGCCTGATACACATGCTCACATGCCCTGACTGATATATGACTTCAGTAAAAGAGAGAGATGGCAGGAGAGAGTATGTCTGGGAGTATGCCTGGTAGAGGTCATCTGAACCTCTGGTGGAGGCGTAAAATCTGTCCAATATGCTACCACACAAAATGCAAATGTACTGGGACTTCCCTTAATCTTGTCCTGTTGCAATTATACAGAACAATAGTTTGTAGTCCATAATCCAATGCATATAAAAAAAAATGCATACACTGATGACACTATTTTAAGCCAAAATAATAGTGCCATGAGTGTCAATCCCATAGTATACTGATTATTATACTACCACATGGTCAAATTTTCATATCGGACTGGTCTAAAGGGTGTAATTTAAATGGCAGATTTTTATTAATATGCTGGTTCTAATACATTATTGTTTCTATAGTAGCAGCTCCACATAGTCTAAGCCTAATTACAAGCAAATAAAAATCAGTTGTTTGCTAAATGAAAACCTACACTGATCAGACATAACATTAGGACATTATAACATTTGAGTGAGTGAATAACACTGACTACGTCTTCATCATGGCACTTCTTAGTGGGTAGTATAGATTAGGCAGCAGGTGAATTAGGCAGTCAAAGTTGATGTGTTAAAAGCATTAAAAATGAGCAAGTGTAAAGAGTTTGACAAGGGCCAAATTGTGATGTCTAGATGACTGGGTTTCCAAAGCTGCAGCTCTTGTGGGGTATTTATGGTTTGCAGTGGTCGGTATCTTTCAAAAGTGGTGCAAGGTAGGAACAGTGGTGGACCGGTGTGAACCAGTGTGGTCCGATCCAACAGACGAGCTCCTGTAGCTCACATTGCTAATGAAGTTAATGGTGGTAATGTTTGATTGGTCAGGACTGTTTTGGCAATAATAGGGGGACCAACACAATATTAGGCAGGTGGTCCTAATGTTATGGCTGATTGTTGCTGTATATTTACTGATGTGGTGAAGTTTTCTTTTCTTTGAAATTAGCTGTATGTAATATCAACAACATCCTCTCTTTTGAAGCTTTCCAATGTACAATATTTTTTTCCTGGTTTATCTGTAACAAGCTGCGTTTTGGTCTCATTAGTTTCAAGGGGGAAAGGAGTTGAAGGTGAGATGACAGAGCAAATACACCTGTGCTTTGGGTCAAACCATATCATGTCACCTTAGCATGAATTATTATAATATATTATTCCTTATTTATTTATTCATTACAATATATTGAAGCATTTTAATATAAAGCGAATTAGTAAGTACTGATCAACGTGCTGCTGAAAGAGTGTATTTTTTCCGCAGGTGGAGATTACCTAGGTGTATCATACAACCCCAAAACCAAAAAAATGGTTCACGAAAAAAAATGTATGATTTGCAAATCTCATAAATCCATATTTTATTCACAATAGAAGAGTTTTTAACTAATTAGGTTCACTCTTACATGGTAACCTATGATAACTGGGTATAGGCTCTTAGAAGTAAAGACTGTGTCTACAAATTGTGGAACAATTTCAAAATAATGTTCCTCAAAATAAAATAAAAGAGTTGAATACTTTATCATTTACAGTAAAAAACATTGTCAAAAGTTTCAAATAATCGAGAGAAGTTAATGTGCATCATCTCTGTCCCAACTTGAGATGTTTTGCAGCTGTCCCATTTTTTACTTAAATTGGTATTTATTCTTATTTTAAATATTAGATTTTTTTTGTTTAGTTTTGAAAAAATATGGATTTGTGAGATTTGTAAATCATTGCATTGTGTTTTTAATTTACATTTTACACGGTGTCCCAACATTTGGATATAGGGATGCAGTTGATTGTTATTATTATTATTATTATTATTATTATTATTATTATTATTATTATTATTACTGCATTGTGTTGCGGTCAACCTCTACTTTGCAAATAACAAATAAAGTTTTAATGTATGGTCTCTTTGCAATTAAAACGGACTTTAAAAGCAGCAGTCTGCTTTACATTTATCAAAACTGATTGTTTACACAGTAAATTGCAATGAAGCATAAAAGCAGAACAAGGAGAGAAGAATAGTTTGTCTGCAACCTTTTATCGTGTTTTTTAACACCCAACAATGTCCTGGACTATGGCCAAGGCTTTATCTTATTTGCATGTTATTAACATAAATACAAGCTCATATTCCTATCCAATTCAACAGATTTCCTACGATTCATTTTCATAGAGCAAGATAAAGTGAAGGATGTGTTATAAATCGCTACGAGATCAGTTTAATATGCATGGCTCAAGGTCACTTGTAGTACTCAAGATGTATTCAAAGTGTGCATGGTGTGAAAGTCATGGTCCCGAATTACACATTACTGCTTTCCATGCACGTGCATGCTTGATGAAGGGAACAAGCTAATTATTAAGCAATTCATGTTTGTGGGAAAGCCACGATGGTGTGAGGCTGCTGAATTACAGTTGTTCTACAAGTGTTACTCTACACACCCATTGTGCTACAGACTGAGGTGTGTATCCCATGACTGTCAATCTCAACAAAAAATTTGATCGTCCCAATCTACACCTACAGCTATTTGTGTCTGTACTGTCTGCTATATTCTCAAATGAATTTATTGGATCTCTTTCATGACCTCCTGGTGGTGAAGAGGCTTACATACTCAAGACAACGTCATAGACATTGTAATGCTTCTAGAAATGCCACCTTTAGTGAACACATTTAGTGAGAGCTGTTAAGCAAATTGCAGTCCTGAAGACTTCCATTATTAGTCCATGCCTTTACAATGGTTACTCCCAGAGCAAGGGGTTATTATTTGCTAAATGAAGGGTGGGGGTAAGGTGTAATGCCAGTCAGGCAGCAGAAAGGTTATTGACAATTGTTTCTACACTATATGGATTCCAGTGGTCTAAATTCTTTAAAATCAGTGATAAATACAATATATTTTGGCCCATGAATATGTTTAAAATTATTCCCAATAGTCCATTTTTTCCATAGCACTTGTCTCAGATCCTGCTGCACTACTGAGTCAAAATTTTGATTAGAGTTTCCATCCAATCAGCTTTCATCCGTCACATCATATCGCCAAAGGCCACTAAAATTGAACAGTGCTGGCTCTTGTTAGCTTTAATGAAAGCTGGACATCATAATGACAGGTCAGCCACAACAGTTCCAAACAGTTGTTAAACTTTCTCATGAACTATTTATACTTTTCAGAAAATTTGCACAAAGATACACAATTTGCCTTCATTTCAAAACCGTAATGCCCAAAATAAATGCACATAATTTTTTAGCATTGTGCTAGAGATGATGTATGCAGGCGGCACAGCTGTGGCTGCAATGAAAGGAGACTTGTTGAATTGTGTTAACTGGGTTTTTTGTGTTAGTTAGGGCATTTATTCTCACTGTATTAGATACTAGTCTGTGGTGCAGTGCTCTGTTGTACTGCATTTCTCTATAGCATTAATGGTTTCTATAGTAATAGTGTCATAATGATGGTGTTATGAGGTTGAATTGATTCAGGTAGGACACCGTTGAAGGTGTGAGATACACAGCTTGCCACTGATGGATGCTATAGAGAGATGTGACTAATGTGATTAGGGAGCAATTGATGTCTTACCCCAAATCTATTAGATATAAAACTGCTAAATAAATAAAGACTATCATTTAAAGTGGAATATGCTATATGGAGAAAAATATATATGTGCTTTTATGAACACCCAATTCCACATGAGGTCTGGGGTGCAGTTAGTCTTCCAGTTAATTCCAAAGGGGTTCAATAGGTAGTGTAGATACTTGATCTTTAAGTTTTAGAGTAAATAGACACATGCAGACACTTAAATATAAAAAAGTTTTGGCAGCCAATTTCAGGATTCATTGTGAACATCTGCTCAGATATTTACCATCTTATCTTTATCTTTTTTTTACTGTTTTGGGGAGAACGCTAAGATTTATGGTGCAGTAGGGAGCATATCCCCTGAGCCACAATCACATGGAGTCTAGTAAAATAAGTGTGTGTGTGTGTGTGTGTGTGTGTGTGAGTGTGTGTGTGTGTGTGTGTGTGTGTGTGTTTGCATTCATTTTTTTTTTCTTTTTAATCTTTATGCTTTATATACTCAGTGCAACTGAGAAACTTTCTCCACCCAAACAGAAATGCTTCCCACTTTGCTTCCTTTTTCTTCCTCCCACTATAATTTAATCTCCAGCATCTCCTCCAACGCAGCGGCACCCGTGTCTGCCTGCGGCCCAATTTAAAACAATCTCTGCAGAGCATAGATGATTTGAGAATATATGAATACATCTAGCATATGAAAGAACTGCAGGCCTGAGTGTTTTATGAAGGAAGAAATCAGCTTGTGAGTTACTCATAAGAGATTTAGTCACTGTGCGGAGGCCCTTCTTTCGCCAAAAAAAAGTACTTATTTCGCGATCGTTTCGCATTTCCTTGCGACTTTATTTCATTAAATTGTTATTTTTACTGCATGATCTGTTTGCAACTGCACGATTTGTGGTCCAGAGATACATGCGAACTCATTTTCTCAATTAGCTTCTTAAAGTTATCTAGAACCTCCGAGGCGAATTTACCTCTGACTACAAAAAGAATGAGCAAAGTAGGACAAGAACATATTTGGTCGAGGTGTGATGTCAGTGCTACTAAAATACTAATCATGAATAGCGATCAGCTTCACTTTTATCCTCAACCACCGAACTGACATGCTCACTCAGGCTCAAACTGCATTTAGTTAGAATTGTTCCTATTTTGTATACAGGGTAGAGGATAATGTTGTTGTGTATATGTGATAATGGTTTATTGTTTCTTTATATAGAGAAATAAATTAGATTTAGCAGAGTGAATACACTACAATTGGGATAATCATGATCACACAGTACTCCTTAAAGGTTAATACTAAATATACAGTGGTTCCTGGCAATACTTTTTTTTTCTTTGATTGAATTAAGTATAATAAAACATATTTTTAATAATAGATCTAACGACATTAAAAATAGAGAAATACAATAAGGTTAATCTGGTCCTGCCATGCTAGACAAACAAAAAACATGAATTTAAATGAAGTATACTGTTGCCTATAGGCTGTTAAATAATATCAAAGTAACGCTCATTTTATTTTAATCAGACACAATGTGCATACTGATTTTGCATGTTGTGCTAGCACCGTGCAAATGGAAATCCATACAGTACATAAACACACATAAAGTCTGTAGAAGTTCCAGTTTATTTATTAGTCTTTTTCTTAAGCACTAAGCAAGTGTACATTTCCAAAAAGATGTCACTGTCACTGTACATTTCCATAAGTTGGTAGAATCTCTTATCCTAAACGTACAGTCATTTGCAACAGGATGGAGTAATGGAGTAGTGTTGTTGAGAAAGTGAAATGGCCAGGCCAGGTCACTCCACCATTCAATTTTTTTTTTTTTTTTACTTTTTGAGAAATGGGTTAATGAAGAGATTTTAACCCAAATATTAGATGTAATTATTTTTCGCTTAAATAAAAATTTCTCCTATAAACAGTGATTACAGTAACCATTAACATTTTCTTAATCCTATTAATTATATCCCATAGTGTAATGTAACAAAAAGAAAATAGTGGATCGGTTTTGAATCTTCTGGAAAGCAAAAACTAATCCAAACAAATCCAAAAGCCAAAAATCCAGCATATAACAATCCCACCCACCACATGCATGTCTATACTATGAAATCAATGTTGAAATATTAATTTACCTGACCCTTTCTCTAAAGCAGTGAACAGGCTCACCAACACTTCTCCAAATTAGCATCTATCTGACTAGCCGCTAGTCATTAACATCACTAAGTGCTGATGATTATTCAAACATTCTTAATTCGAGACAGACTGGAAATATTAGGGGCTCCACTGAATTCCAAACATTAGGGCAAATGGAGAGTAAATAATTTTTAGAAGCCTTCTCCCAAAGGGGATGAAATGTGACTGGAATGCAGCCATGTTTAAAAAATGGCTTAATTTCCCCCTGACTGTGAAAAGGCTATAAAATCCCCACAATAGCCTTCTAACGTCAAACAATTAGCTCTGTTGACACATTCTCATATTTGACAGGAAACAGCCTCTTTAGTGTGTGTGTGTGTGTGTGTGTGTGTGTGTGTGTGTGTATGTGCGTGTGTGTGTGTGTCAGCATGTACAAGCTCAACACAATGTACCACCACAATACTGTTTGATTTTAAATATATATATATAGATAGATAGATAGATAGAGAGAGAGAGAGAGAGAGAGAGA
>MU574732.1:5497595-5513521 GCA_024362625.1 Silurus asotus
ATATGTGTGGGTGTGGGTGTGGGTGTGTGTGTGTGTGTGTGTGTGTGTGTGTGTGTGTATATGTATAATCTTTTACTCTTTTACTTCAGTTGTCTAAGCTGCGCTAATGTTGCCTCTCTCTCACACTCTCCATGAATAGTGTTGTCTCACTTATACTATCTCACTTCTAATATTTATGCATCCAGCTTTTCCATTGTCTTCTGATATATCACAAGACAGTTTTGCTGGCAACCATACTATTTCTTACTATCTCATTTCTATCTATCTCATCACAGCCAGTAATGAATCTTTCTCTTATTCATTCTCTCAAGGTCCCACTGTATCACTGCTACTGAAAAAATCCGTCCGACAGTCTCCTGCCAATAGCATTGTCTTACTTACTTTGTCTCACTGCTACTAATGCATCTCCAACTACTGTATCTCACTGCCACTAATGCTGCCTCTCTAACATTCCTACTTACAACAGTCACCTGCCAATAGCATTGTCTCTCTCTCGCACTTTCCTGTGGCAGCTAAATAATTTTACTGTTTTACTGCCATAATACCTGACTCTAGCTTTTATTCAAGGCCAATAATTGTGTTTCTTTCACACTGTCTGACTTCCACTAATGCTGGACCCTTCTCCAATGTCTTACTGATAATAATCCTGACTGTTTTAAACTGTCTCACAAATTTGCTACTTTTTTCTCTACTCTCTAATTACTACTCATTTTCTTGTACTCTCCTACTGTCCCCCTGCCACAAGCAGTATCTGTTTTCCCAATGCTCCACTCGTTGCAATGTTGCACAGTAGTGTAGAACTTGTAGTATACTACTGAAATAGAGGTCATATACCTTCTTTGTAAACAGTTTTAACTCCATATATTTGCTCTGCAGCCTTCTAGGACAAGAGAACCTTGATGGGAATGGTGCTGTTGGGAATCACACAGACTGTCTGCTTGCATCAGAATCAAATGAAGCATCAAGGACATCATTTTTAAATTTCAAAACATATTGGGCTTCTGTTCCTCTGCTCCTTGGTCCATAGCTAAATGGACAGATTTAGATCAACATGTGGACAGAAGACTACCTTTTAGAAGTGCAATGAAGAATACCAAATTGTGTGACCCAAAAGCCTGAGCTCGCGGTTTAATCAGAGTCTGAATAATTAAGGATTATTGAATTCCCTCCACTGTGTATTGTGACATTCGTGTTCCTCCAGCACATAATGATGCAATACCCAGAAATCAGATGATATGCCTTTTTCTGAATAAAGGATGTATTAATATTATATCCATACTGGCTGTAAAGTGTCCATATGCAATTTTATATGGTATATAATAACATCCAAAATGGATTACATTTTGAGACTATGGATAAATTTAGGTGAATAAGCTTCAGTATTTAGCATTAACAATTCATATAAAAAAAGAATATCCTCAGTGTAAACCTTCTCCAGTAGTCTCAAGTGCATTGATGCGTTTTTATATGTGTATAGAGTTTGGAGCGACATGTCGTCCCCATCACCAGAGAGGAAAAGTAGAGCGCAGAGAAGCAAAGTAATCCCCTTAAAAAAATCAGCCCGTACTGTATCCATCACTCACACATACATTTCTTGGTTAATCTCATACCAGCTGCATTATCTGGCAATCCAGACTACAGCAGATTTCAAATCTGGTCTGGCTCGGCTTAGTGGAATTTAACATCTGCTACACGCACTCGTCTACATGCAAATGCACACAAAAGGGATACGTTTTATGAAAAGAAGCTTGTAATTAAAAGCTAAGAGATGAGTCCTGTGATTTTTTTTGTCACATCTAAGGCTGTCACTCCTCCATTGATTCAACTTCCCGAAATAAATCAAAACAAAGTTTTAAAACTTGACTAGCATGAACCAAATGTCTTTGACCCTGAAATGATTTTACCCTGAATAGCACATCAGTTCATCAAAGGGCAGTTTAGCTTAGCCGATCCACCTTCACTGTGTTTTTGGGAGGTCAGAGAAAACCGGAGAACCCAGAGGAACCCAAAGTGAACACATGGAGTATGTGTGAAATGCCACACAAGCACTAATCTGCGCTGAATGAAACTAGGAATCCTGGGGCTGCGAGGCAGCAATGCCAAAATCCCACCCTGGAACCACTTCCTGATTAATTGCTGTTAAAGTAACGGTATGAAAGGAGTTTTTCTTTGAAAGTGGTATATCCTCCCGTTTCCACCTCTACAGCCGCTCATGCTTGACAGAGAAAATTAGCAAGTACTCGAGTACTATAAATCCTTCGAGTGGCTTTCGGGGTGCACTGATCCTGACTTTTTAAATAGACTATTGTGATTTTGCCCTCAACAAATCTTCAAGGGCAGTAAGTAGCTGACTTACAAATAAGCTCTTAGACTAGCATCATGGTATTCACTTTCTATTCCCTTTATATACTAAAACAACATGACAAGTGCACTGTCGTAGCTGGTATCTTCTTACACATGATGAAAAAGAAGCTTGAATACATTATGCTTGTGTCTTCTTGTCTTTTTTAAAATACCTAAAGCATCAATGATGTAATCATTTTATTTGAAATTTATTGGCTGTGTTGCAAACACAGCTACAAGTGTACTTATATTCAGAAACACTAGCATTTAAAATTTGCAATCAAGCATGGGGTTAAATATATAAATAGCTGACTAACACCTAAATCGCAGAGCAGTGAAGTGCAGAATGTAAATGAGGAATGGCAGAGAATTCGCAACCTGTCAAATGCAGCCATGCACAAAGTGCACATTTTTCCTCGCTACATACTTAGCCCATATTGTTTGTGTAGTTTTGTGTAATGATTTGTTTGCGGAACGTGATCCCTGCCCCTGTCTATTTTTAACAAATTGTTACATAGCGCCGGAGAATGCAAGCCTCACACCCAAGAGCTTTATCTAGTTAATCCGTTTTCCCAGACGCTCCAACTGAGAAAATCTATTTCACACTTTTACAGTTTTAGATATGTAGGCACATGTAGAGTCTTTTGAGAGCTCGCCTAAATAAGTATCAAAAGAAGGTCATGCGAGAGAAAAAGTAAAATGTATGGGAGTGAGACGCAATCTGGCTTCGTGAAGTGCAAAATTGACTGATACTGATATTGGGGTTCCAAATATTTCTGATTAGTTTTAGAAAAGATGTGTTATTATGATGTGTTATTATAATAAAGAAATTGTATTATGGAAATATAATTGATGCAATATCACAACAGGTATGATTTTAGATACTGAAAGTTCATCATGTCTACTGTAATAATTAAGGTGAAAATCTAATTAAAGAGGTAAATGCATCGGTTTTAGTTTTATGAGAGAGTCAATAATAAATGCTAAGTTGGAAAAGGTTACTATGAGCATCGCATTAATGTGTTGTTGCAGCTCATATATTCATATACAGGAACAATAAAAGTGCACATACATGAAAACAACTGGCTTACAGGCAAACACTGATATTAACTGATGTGACCTGGCAAATTCCACTTGCACCGAGCTATAATACAACTGGTCTCTGTGCATGCTTGTGATAATCCCTAGTTATCTGTGCTGTGTCAGGCAACGTAACAGGCCTTCAATGAAAACGTGTCAAATCTGATCCAATATAAATCCAGTACTTTCAGCCAATGTCACGTCTGGTCTACATTTTTTTAAAGCAGCTTAGTAGAAATGCATAAATTCTGCATATAAATGTAAAATAAAATAAAATATAAATATACACCTAAAAAGTACTTTGAGCAAATAAAAATGCGTG
Organism: Silurus asotus; assembly: GCA_024362625.1. Lineage (NCBI taxonomy): Eukaryota > Metazoa > Chordata > Actinopteri > Siluriformes > Siluridae > Silurus > Silurus asotus. The sequence goes on from MU574732.1 coordinate 5,501,341, forward strand.
AGAAATGGAATGTTAAAAATGACAAATGACAACGTACATTTTTTGATGAACATAAAAAATCATGGAATAGTTTAAACAAAGACACAGACAAGAAACTACCGCCAAATAAATATAAATAGGAACCAGGTAGACGACAACAAGGTACACAATATGAACAAATATCTTTGGATTCAGTAGCATTACATTTTCCATTCATCTAAACTAGAAGACCCAAACCTGTTCCCGCATGACAAAGCACAAAGCAAACTCCATGAAGTTATGGTTTATATTAGTAGTGTAACGGTACACTTATTCAACAAATTCAGTACAGGGCTTTCAATCCTTTTTACTTGCAGAGCATAGTTAAAATCTGAGTTCTCTCAGGAACGTATTAAATGGCAGACTGGAAGTTTGTTTAGTCTCTGCCTTTTTATATTATTATTATTAAACTTGAAAATATTCACCACAATGCCAGGGGTATAAAAAAAAGAACTAGGGTTAATGCAGTGTCACCGTGGCTTCTTACTCAGTACTGGAAATACGATTTGTTTGATAGCTAGCATCTAACACATGGGCTATGGATTCTTTAGCGAATTTTTTTTTTACATTTTGTCTCTTAAAATGAGAAAATCCTGACAAGTCCACATATCAATTGAGTGAATAAATGAAGGATGGAAGGTATGAAGACATTTGTTAAAGTAGGCTAATAAATAAGAAGAACAGTCAAGTAGGTAAGAAAAGTTTAAATGAAATGTAAAACACACACACACACACACACACACACACTGTAACACTCAAATAGTGTCTAACAAATGTAAACTATTTAATTAAATATTTCCATTTATATTATTATATTCAATCCATTTGTGCCAATATAATTGATTACTTAATGCAATCAATATAATTAAACAGTGTATTGAATTAAATTGATTTATTCTATTTCTTTTAATTACATTTTTCTTGCCAATATCACCTCTGGCTTGTTTATTGGGCATTGATATAAATATCTGCATCCATACACCTCTAAATCCCTTTGTCTAATTTTGAAAGTGCAACTCAAAGAAATGTTTCCAAAGTTCCAGAACAAGAAGGAGCATGTGAAACTGAACTCTGTCCTAAAGTGCTAGTTGTATTGTCATTGCTAGTGCTCAGATTAGCTCTGAGTCACTGCACCGTGATGACACACTGTGGAATGGTACACCTCCCTCTCTATATCCACTAAACTGTATAGCCAGATGAAGTGTTTGAATCTCCACTCAAAGGTTTTTGAGTACTTTTAAGGAAACTACTTTGAGCTAGATGCTACTTTACTCACAGACACAAAGCTTTCCGATAGGAAAAGATGCCTTTTGTGCTTCCCCCTTGCTCTCACTTTCTAAGTGTGAGACCATACTATTTATATAAACACTACCTGTCAGACAGAACAGGTCTCTGAGTGATACCGTTTCACTGCTCTCGGGGCCAGCAATTTGTTTATTTGTTAAAACTAAATAGAAGCACTGAATAAACTGTGCCTGGTTTTAATATATATATATAGCAGGGCCAGCTGAAAGTTTAAATATCATTTGCTACATATACTATATGGACAGAAAATTGTAGACACCTGACAATAAGTGTTCTTATACACTTTTAAAACACTGCATTTAACAATAAGTCCCTATTTGTAATAATAATCTCTTCCTATTGTTTGGGAAGATGTTCCACTAGATTTTAGAGTGTTCCTGTGGAGGTTTTTGCCTATTCAGCCTTAAGGGCATCAGTAAAGTAAGCTACTCATACGTGGATGCCTGAGGTGCAGTCAGAGTTCTAATTCATCCAAAAGGTGTTTGGTAGGGTTGAGTCAGAGCTCTATAAAAGGCCACTCAAGATCTTTCACTCCAATGAATGTAAACTATATTTTCATGGAGCTCACTTTGTGCACAGGGGCAGTGTCATGAAGGTTTGTCTCTCAATAAAGATTCCTTCCAGCAGAGTTTTAGGCTGATGATATCTTAAGTTTGCAATATGTTGAACCAGGATATTAATTGATAGCGACTTTAAAGCACTTTGTACACCGCTCTGGATAAGGGCATATGCTAAATGCCGTAAATGTGAATGTCGTAGGTCAAGTGAATCGAAAATGTAACACTACAGCATTCAAAGACTTTCTATACAATTTTATGTCTTAACTTGTGGAGTTTAGGAAGAACCACATGTGGCTGGGAAAATCAGGTATTTCAAATCTATGTCCATATACTGTAGTGTTTATTCAATTGAATATGCTGTGCATTTCATTGTCAGGCTTAATTCTATACATGTCTTCTAATTGCCCCAGATTTCTTTATCAGACCATGCACAATGTCTTACATTCAGTGCCAGAATTACATCCATCTATGTCTTTTCTTTTTATTGCAACCAAAAATTTGTGAGACATTAGTGAAACATTGTTAAAATGTCATTAGCATTGAAGATTAGTCATCGTTCGTTACACACTAGCAGTAATCAGAAATTAACAAGCGATTAAATCCGAAGGATGTTGAAGCAAAAAAATTATGAGTGGTGACTGGTGAAGGGAAAATTGTCTTTCCCTCCTTAGAGAAATTGGGGCACGCACGTTCGCATTCGGGCGTACATATGTGTGTGTGTTTCACCAGTGGGGGCTGATTCACTCAAGCCAGTTGTTATTGCCATTTAGTTTTCAGTACATGTCACCAGTTTGTCTCTCTTCCCTTCTCTCAGCTAAACGATGGATGGCTAGCCTCAGGCGAATATCATTCTCATACTAGGCACTGCTCAAGCCTGGGGCTGCGTCCTGAAATATTTTTAGCTTTCTCTTTTTCGCTCGACGCTGCCCTCTAGAGGCCGCAGGAACGGACCTGCGTGAACAGTGGCGGGATTGTTGGATTAGTATACGCTTCACATGCTCACAAAGAAGGTCCGATGGGAAAGCGTGAAAAAAAGATTTTTTTTAAATTATCGCACACTCTTCACGTCATCCTTTCCTTTTTAACGACATGCTTCTCAGAGTCTCTGCTCACTGACCTTTTCTCGAAGTGCAAAGATTTGGAGCTCTATTGTACAGCATGCAGTCCGTGGCCTTAGAAGGAGAAAAAAGAGCACTTGACACTTCTGTCTCCGAAGCATCACTAATCAATCTTTTATGGCACCTCCTAGCTCAGTGCACCTTGACTCAGAAGGGTGATTTCACTAGTGCTGGTATTCAAACTTCACATGCAGGTGAGCCGCAAATAGTAAGAAGAAAAAGATCTAGAGAGGAAAAACAGGGGTGGGGGGAGGGAGGGAGGTAGGAGGGACATTAGAAGGGAGAGTGAAAGAAAGCAAACATGAGGTGCGAGAAAAAGATGAAGTGAAAAGTGAGACTGGACAGAGAGGCCTTTTTTCTTTTTAATGAGATAAGTTTACACACCTCATTAATTAGCACACTTGGAGCCAGAGTCGAGGCGTTTCGAACTTCCAAACAAAGCAGCTGCCTCGACGATGTGGGCTTTATTTATTTATACTCTGACGTATCTGTGCCTGTGCTGCACAGCGGGAACACTCTTTGGGCTCTAATTGCCTCAATATTTGCTGAATTGATTCTTCGTTCAGTTCAAACGTACTGATCCTAGGTTTTAACACTAGCTTCTCCTGAACTATCCGCTGAATCTGGGGGAATCGAAGGGCTTAGCGCTTTTTAGCTGTTTTTCCATTGCTTTTAAAAAGGGATTTTATTGCCTGTAACACAAACTATTGGCTCTTTGATACATTATACCACCAAAAGATCCTGATCCCTGATCAATCAAACCCATATGTGCTTGTTGAACACCCTCTCTAGATTTAGTCCTTCTTTGTTGTAATAATACCCTCCACTTTTTTGGGAAGGCAATCCAATAGATTTTAGGAAATGCTTAGAAGGATTTGCCTTTTCGGCCACAAAAACTCTTAGTACGGTCAGGCACTGATGTTGTGTGAGGAAGTCTGTTGCATAGTCAGCAGTCCAGCTCATCCCAATGGTGTTCAATGGGGTTAGGGTAACAGTGGCAACCTTGACAAACCATGCCTTTAAGGACCGTGTCACTTTGTCTACAGGGGCGTTGTGATGCTTGAACGGCTTTGGACCTCTTAGTTCCAGCAAAGTGAAATCTTAATGCTACAGTATACATTCACATCCTAAACAAATGTGTGCCTCAAATATTGTGCCAATAGTTTGAGGAAAACCACCTATCATGCGATGGTCAGATGTCGATATACAGTACTTCTGGCCATATTGTGTAAATTATTATTTCAGGAAAAGAGACATGTTACTAGAAGAAATCCAGAATGTAAAAGAATTCACACTTAAGGGTATTATAGTATATTGAGGGATTATATGAAATAGCATATTGCTAAAATAAAACAAAATTCCTTGTTTTTTGAAAAGATTGTGGACCTTTAAAGAAGTAGATGCCGACCCTGCAAACATCCCGAACCATCTAGAGACGTACCAGCTCCATTGGATTTCACCTCATGTGGAGTCTGGACATTAGACCTCTTTGAGGGTTTAAAGGCTGTGGCATGAAGAAGCTGGTGTTGGATCTATGATAATCGCTATTTTATAAGTTGCTCGGTAGCTCCTGGTTCCATAACCTCAAAGGACTGTATAAGACTGAAGAAAGGACATTACTCATAATCTTACATTCAAGTGCTCATGCTAGTTCTCACTCTCCAGTGTTCTGTATTGTTTAAAGATTATAATCACACTCTTGATGTCACCCAAATAAGGATGGGTTCCTTTTTGAGTCTGGTTCCTCTCAAGGTTTCTTCCTCATAACATCTAAGGGAGTTTTTCCTTGCAACAGTCTTCACGGCTGCTCATCATTCACCATAACTCTTAAATTCTGTTTAGCTGCTTTAAGACAATGTCCGTTGTGAAAAGCGCTATAGAAATAAACTTGACTTGACATGATAACGTGTAGCTATTTACCGTGACGAAGACATTCAACAATCAACTGATACAGTCAAATGATTTTAAATGTGCTAAATAAAAACAGAAACAATTATACAGTGTATACAACGACCAGGCATAACATTATGCCATTATAACATTATAACCAGTGAAGTGAATGACACTGATTATCTCTTCATCATGGCACCTGCTAGTGGGTGGGATATTTTAGGCAACAAGTGAACATTTTGTCCTTAAAGTTATTGTGTTAGGAGCGGAAAAAATGGGCAAAATGAATTTGACAAGTGCCAAAGTGTCATGGCTAGACGACTGGGTCAGAGCATCTCCAAAACTGTAGTTTTTGTAAGGTGTTCCTGTTCTGCAGTGGTCACTATCTATAAAAAATGGTCCAAGGAAGGAACAGTGGTGAACCGGTGACAGGGTCATGCACGTTGGGAGAGAAGGGGGACCAACACAATATATTTTATACCACACCATACCACACACAGACACTTGAAGGACAATCACATAAACCACCTTAAATTGTTTACTGTTTTACAGTTTACTGCCATAAGCATATTTTGTATATACACTTCTTTTTCTCATATATATCTTTATATATTCTTATATTTTATATAGTGTTATACTTTATTGATCTGCCTTCTTTTTCTGTTTTTTTTTTATTTTTCCTTTTCCATCCTATTTCCTCATGACGGACCATCGTAAAAAGCATTTCATTGCATGTCGTACCCTGTATGTATGTGTATGTGACGTAAAATTAATTTGATTTGATTTGAAATTTGTTTTGAAATATTAGGCAGGTGGTCATTAAGTTATGCCTAATTGGTTACATTATACATAGATGACTTTACCAGCCATATGTGATTCTTCCAAAATATTTATAGGACTCCTAGGACACCTATATTCCTAGCAGAGCCAAACATGTTCCAGCATGACAATGTTCCTGTGCAAAAAGCAAACTCTATAAAGATATGGTTTACAGGGTTGTAGTGGAAGATCTCCTGCTATAGAGCTCTGATCATAACCCTACTGAACACATTTGGGATGAATTGGAACCCTGACTATACACCAGGACCCCTCACCTACATCAGTAACTGACTTTACTATCACCCTTGTTGCTGAGGAACACAAATGTTTACAGACACATTTTGAAATCTAGTGTAATATCTTCCTGTCAACACCACAAGCTAACCCTAATTTGAATCTCAATAAACAAAGCGAAAGCAAACAAATTCACTTTAACCTGTTTAAAATTGCACAGTAAGATTTAAAGACAAAATCCTTTTTGCAAAAATGATTGATTGTAAACACATATTAGTAGGTTTAAATAGTTTGATTTGTATCAAATTAATTAAATGTTTTATTTTAAGTTTTCACAATAAAAAGAAAAGTTAAAATGCCCAGAATTGTGAGCACAATCATTCTCAGCTAAACCTTAAGTATGATAAAGAAGTGGCATTACCTAAGCACTCTGTATGGATTGTTAAATAAAATGTGAAGCATATGAAAGACTTTCTGTCACTTTTCTAACTACTGGATGCATTTTTTCAGAAGAAGTTCAATGTCAGTATAATTAGCAATCATTACTATGCATTTAATCTCTCTTAGTGCAGTACGGAAATTCAATTTCTGCAGCCTAACAATTACAGCCCAACTGTATTTCCTCCACCATCTCATCTGTCTGAGATGAAAGCTTTTCAATTAGCAAATTAACGAAGGAATAAAGGATCGTTCTTGCTCATAATGATGTGTGGAATTGCAAAACTGTGCTTGCTCTCACCATGCGATTAGACATCCAACATATCCAAGCTAGTTTATGCCTGTGCATGATTCTTGTATTAACATGCAGCTTGGATTAGCTGGCAATGAGCATCATTAGCATACGTTTTAACATTCTTGCAAAGTGTTCACGCTGTGTTTTTTCTGCTTCAGAGGTGATGTTTGCAGCAGAATGGGACATGGTTGTAATAAAGCAGATACAGAGGAGTGGCTTTTAATGTACCATTTAAGGTAGAGCAACATACAGGGTAGAACTGGATTTGAAATGTGTTCATGTTCTGATGAAGAGGTGAAATAGTCAAAATAAATAGACAGAATTCTGGAGGAAACAAAACTGATTTCTTACATACCCCTGAAATTCTTGCATCTAAAACCTTTTTGGATCATTGATTATTTTCATACTTTTCACCGCCCATAGCGATGAGCTCTTCTCTTCTCTTCTCTTCTCTTCTCTTCTCTTCTCTTCTCTTCTCTTCTCTTCTCTTCTCTTTTCTTCAGGATATACAGTAGCATAAACTCACTCTATCATTGTATTCCCTTCTGCACATGCCCTCCCTCCATCCGAAATATGACAAATGAGGAGGCAAGGTATGGCAAAAAAGAAAATGAGTAAGGATCCAGGCTTAATGAGTTGAGCTTGGCTGCAAGTCCACCCAATTCCCTTCCCCACTCTACAGAATAAAAAAAAAAAGGGGGAGAGAGAGAGAGAGGGAGAGAGAGTCAGAGAGAGAGAGAGAGAGAGAAAGAGAGAGAGAGAGAGAGAGAGAGAGAGAGAGAGAGCATGAGATAGAGATGGAGAGATTGAGAGATGGAAAGGAGAGCACTAGAGATAGTGATGAGCTGGCTAGAGTAGGACATGAATTATTTAAATGGATGTTTTAAAAGTTAAAATGAACCGGACTGCGGCATGTGGCAAAGATGCAGCATACTGCATGCAATATATGCACATAGATACCAGATCTCCACCTACACACAGGCAAAGCCACCTACTGTGACCTCCATTTCCATCATTTATTTATTTATTTATTTATTTATTTATTTATTTAAGCCTGCTGTTGTTTTACTTTGTGATTTTCTTCTGTTCAGATCCTCTTTCTCTTCTCTCACCTCAATTGGTATTTCTTCCCTTTTTCGTCACATATTTTTGCTTATTTGGATCTTTTCTTGACATCTTTCATGTTCCTTAGCAGCTCTGAATTGCATTTGCATTTGCAGCATTTAGCAGACGCCCTTATCCAGAGCGACGCACAAAAGTGCTTCGAGTCTCTATTGTACGACATACGTGCTGAATTGTTTCTATTGTATAATTGCAGCATACATCGCAAGCAGAATTCAAAAAAATCTTTAGAAATCTCCATTTCAAACATGCCAAAATGCCTTGCAGGTCTTCATATAAACTGGAGAGTTTAAAGAAAATGCAGTAGATCATTCTCCAAAATGTATAACTTAACGAATAACCTATCCCCTATTGCATTAAGACATCACTACATTGTTATTGTAATGTTTTCAGCTATAACTTTGATCCTTTTCAATGCTCACAAGTGCTTGTTGAACAAGATTTCATTTTCAACCATACAAAGCATGAATGAACAAAAGGCTCAATTATTTTGCTTATGTCAAATGGCAACCAAGAGGCAGGACAAAACCAGAACGTAAAAGATGTTCTAAATTGATCCACTGTGAAACAGACAACACCAGCAATCACCAACTTAGCTAAACATTTTAAGGACTTTGCAAAGAGCTGATTAGCAAATCTTTCTTAAATAATTAATGAAATATTCTTTGAGAACTCTTTGTTTTGCCATGTCTACTCCTGAATGTAGCATGTAGCTTACTTTCATTTTTAACTTTCACCTGGGTACATTTTAAGTGGTAAAATATAGCTGTTGATGCGTTGATGTGAGGTGCAGCTTGATCACCACTTCATCAAATTCATCCAGTCAGGCTCACATTACATCTGTACTAGATAGTCACTTTCCTTGCTTCCTAAAGTCTGACTTTACTCTGATCCAATAAACATTACTAGCACAAGTATCAAAACCAAAGCTGTTGCCTGGCAAACCCTGCATTAAATATCTTGTGCTGTGCACAAATAGAAACAAGCATACAGTACATAACCCCCAAAGACAGACAAAAATAAAGCAAGACGTGGGCTGATTTCTTTCTAACCCAAACTGTAGATGAATATATACTGATTACACAGTTTGAAACACAGATTTGATCTCCTACTTTACTAATATGGTAGTAAAACATAATGAAAAATGCTTTGAGAAGGTGTAACTAAAATACATTCACAATGTGTGTGTGTGTGTGTGTGTGTGTGTGTGTGTGTGTGTGTGTGTGTGTGTGTGTGTGTGGGTTGGTGGGTTCAATAGTGTGCCTTATATCATTTGTAACATTGCCATCAGTGAGACACTGTGATATAAAGCATTAATCAACTCGAATAGTTTCACCGTTGAGTTATTGATTATTAGATTTTAGCCCTCTGATCTAATATCATAAAAAGCCTTCACTTCTGCTAAAGTACATTTGGTGACTAAAGAGTGTGCTACATCTGGCTCTGTTTGCTCAGTGGTATGCTATTCAATCTTTTAATGAATTTTGATAATTCCTGATTTTTAGCTATTTATTTGAAAAATGTGTTGCCTTTAGAAAGTTTTAACAGGTCCAGTTGTGTGTCTGGACTCTGTCCGGATATTACAGTGTCCCCATCATTAAGGCATTCTTTATACTGATCATAAATAATGAAGCAAATACTAAGGTGTTCAAATTAATTTATTTCCTCAATGATCAAAAAACAGCCATGGCATTAGGTTTTGGACCAGGCTTTTCTAGCAATGTTAAACTCCTCAGCCTACAATTCTCTTGCCTTTCTATGCCTGACCGAATAATAATAATACTACTAAGATCTCTACCTACAGAGAACTGTGGTCAGCGAAAAAATAGGTTAAAAAGGGTCTATCTGACCTCCTGGCACACCTGTGAGGCACTGATTCAGTTGTGTCATGTCAGGCGAGAGGTGTAATGCCGTGAAATGACATGTCACGCAACACTGGACTGAGTTCTCAATAGAGACCCAGGAATCGTCTCGCATGAGTACGACCCTAGAATTAGATTGTTCAAGCACTCATTGATGATCATTGTTTTCACAAGGCTGGAATAGGTGCTAAATTAGTAGCAAGGTCAGCATGACTTCACTGGATAAAGAGAATACTTTCTAATCTTTATTCCAGATTAAATTATGCAGCATGGTAAAGAGGCCAGAGACCAACAAGGACTGCGCTATCTCTGATGATATTATTGATTATGGGGCAGCCGTTTGATCTCTGTGAGCGGTAAAAGTAAGGGCTTTAAATCAAAAGTGTCAAACAGACTGGAGCAGCATAACAGTACGTTTTAAACAGGTATTTAGGCTTTTCTGCTTTAATCAGATGAATGAGAATCATCTCATCAAGAAACATCAGTCAATGTCTGGAAAAGCATTATCATATGTATTTTGTTGGGCTTTTAACAGTGAAGTTCTAAATCACTGTTTTTTGAAAGTCAGGTGAGGATGTTTGATAAACAGAAAAGGAAAGAACTATTTTGAATATCCGAATTTGCCAGACAATTTGTCATGCAGGAAGAAACTAAATATAATAGATAGCATAGTTTTTATTTGACACAAATACATTACTGCACAGTAAAACAGCTTGTTTAGAAGCTGGGGTCAGAGCACAGGGTCAGCCATGATACAGTGACTCTGGAGCATAGAGGGTTAAGGGCCTTGCTCAAGGGAGTGGGAACCAGGCCTCGAACCACTGACCTTCTAATCAGTAACCCAGCACCTTAATCACAGAGCTACCGCTCTCCTCTAATGGTGCCCTGAGAGGGATTTTTTTTTAAGTCCCATGGACATCTCTTATTTAGACCCTTTATGAAGTGAAGTAATAATGAGGTTCTGTCAGAATTAGAATTAACTCATCATGTTGGCAGTTGGCAGTAATTTGCACTGTTTTTCAGTCTTTCCAGGGACATAATGATAGTACTGGTTTTCATCCATCTATTTGTTGTACTGCTTTTCTACATCTTACATGGGGTCACATGGGATCCTGGAGCTTATCCCAGGGAGCTTGAGGCACAAGGCAGGGGACACCCTGGAGGAACACAATCACACACACTACATGTATTTTGGAAATGCCAATAAGCCAACAAAATGTTTTTAGCATGGAGGAAGAAACCGGATGAAACCCTCAACACAGAGAGGACATGCAAACTCAAAAATAGGATTTAAAAGCCCAATCCTTCCCCCTCCGCCAACTCCCCCCACCACCAACACCATACACACATTTCATATGCACTGCAACACCATACATATGCATAAACACGTGCACGTGCAAACTCCTGCCATACCCCAAAGTATCATACCTGTCTAACCAGATAAAACTACTAAAAGGTCAAATCTTCTTAAAGTCAGTATAGTCAATTTAAATCAACAAATTCTCTCATTTAAAGGTCTTATTCCATGTCATGAGACCGAATAGAGTTTTATTAAAATGACATGTGTGGGAGGTGAAGATGTCATTAAAGTAACACAGCCAGAGCAGTGTGAAAGGGCGATGGGAATTAAACTAAATCTCTGTCTGAGTGTGTGAGTGGCAGATTTACCCTCAGACTCATTTAAAGGGCACATTGCAGCTTTTCCGGATTTCTGCTCCATTTTAGCTCATTGTCAATTCACACCTCAAAGTAAGTGCGTTTGGTGATGAGATTAATTTAAAGGTTGTTCTGGTTTTCCTTAATATAATCTACATTATTCAACAAAATTAGAACGTTACAAATAGCACAAATCAAAATATGACAGCTCGACATTCAGAGCAGAGACATGGTCAGATATTCTGCCATCTTCTGTGAACCTTCAATGCACATTTTGCTAACTACTTTGATCCAGGGTCTAGCAGGGAAGTGCAGAAAAGGCAGAGATATTAGACCCTGCTACTGAGTCAGCAGGCTGTCCAGATGAAAATTATGTGAGGCTGAAGTTTCCCACTTTTGCTCTGATTCTACCTCATTTTGTGATTATGATAACAAATTATATGCAAATTCGTTCCACTCCTCAAAAGTTACGTTTGTTTTGTTCAATATTACAATGAAGCCAGACACACTGATTCTTTGTTCATTCATCCTAAGTATATTTATATAACTGCTTTTTTGGAATAATCTATAAATGTTGGGGAATGTAATATATATTTGTTAAATAATTAGAAATATTATTATATTTATATAATTAATAATATTTTTTAACAATGCTTTATAATAAAAAAAAAAAAACATTTATATTAGAGATTTGTGCCAATGGAATGACAAACTTTTACACAGTATATATAGTATATATTATATACAGTATATGTAAGTAGATATAAAAACCCACATATATTAGGTATATATAAATGATCTTGTGTGTGTGTGTGTGTGTGTGTGTGTGTGTGTGTGTGTGTGTGTGTGTGTATCTATCTATAT
>MU574732.1:5514503-5544138 GCA_024362625.1 Silurus asotus
CGACTCCTCGGCCACACGGCAGGAACACCCTATGAGCCAATGGTGATGGCGGCAGAGGCAGCCCATCGGTCGAAACCTGAGGCATCCAACCGCAGCTAGAATGCTTCGCTCCTTCTCCCACTTCAGGCACTCTTTACCTCCTTAGTATATATACATTTTTTTCCAGTTTTAGTTATATTTACTTAGAATTACAGGTTTTCAGAATTCATAGGTTCCATGACAAATTTGTAGAAGAATAGCTGGGTTTGTACAACGGTGCACATTAGAAAAGCTGGATCACGTCCGGTACACATTAAAAGGCAGTGACTTGGGCCATGACTGACAGCCACTCCTGTATTTCTCCAGCTTGGAAGCCTCTCTCAGATAGGACTGCCATACAGCAGAGGGAACGCAAAATCACATTTCTGTTTTTTTCCCTTCCACTTGCCTGCGGATCTTTGGGTGGGTGTAAGCTCACGTCAGTATCAAGTCAAAGTGAGCTTCGCCACATGACAAGTCAGGAAATGAAAAAGCGCAAGAAGATACATGGTGGTTTTATCAAAGGGCTACACATAAACAGGGTAGGCTGAAAGCATTGTGAATTGGATGCTGAATTCTATCTCTCTCTCTCTCTCTCTCTCTCTCTCTCACTCTCTCATTTTCTCTCATTCTTTTTTCTCCTTTGGGACATCCATGTAGAAAGAATGCAATGAGAGCTTTAAACACATGGTATGCATAGTAACCTTATCACACCCACAAACATGCATGCACACACACAGGCACACAAACACAGGCACACACAAACATACAAAAGTATAGGAATCAACAGTTGCATAGGCTTGATATGTACCGTTAGATATGATATGCCCTAGTTGTTTTCCTTTCATTTTCAGAATATTTGAGCAACATTAAAGATAAAGAAATGCTTCAAAGCGGCACCAGTAAATCACTTGTGCCACTTGGGGCAGTTCAGGGAAGTCATTACTCAGCACATCTACTGGGAACACTTTCTGCTGGGAACTGACGATCTAATAGCAATTCTGAACGGTTCCTCCTGACTGATGCCATGGGAGGTTCTGTGTAAATTAAAAAGTCTTCTGGGGAGAAAGAGATCATTCTTTATCAAGAGGGAGAAAGAGGGAGACATAAGTGTGCTTGAAACCAGCTACATATATCTTTTGAGCTTGCCGGAACACTGGTTTGGAACAAACCTTCAAATACCATTACAATGTTGACCTGTTGCCTTCTGTAGAAAAGAAGGAAACTCAAGGATGCAAACATTCACGTTATGTGAACCATGCTTAACTGATGCTTAGCCATAGGATCAGGTGTGGCATAATTGTTTTGTTTGAATCACAAATAATAATTTTACAAATTTGAAAAAAATTACAATTTGCTGATTTGCCGGCAAAAAATAAAGGAACAAGCAATAATAGAGATCCATACAGACAGACCCTCTTCCTGCCTCATATGCACTCTTTGAATATTTGCAGCGAAAGCAAAGAAATCAGGAAGACGGAGCTATTTTGAAATACTCCGTGGCCATTAAGATCTGATTTTACAGCAATAAATCTGCAAATGGCAAAGTGTTAAGTGCAGACAGAGTGTCTTTAATTCACAAATCATTTTGTTAGCTTGTAAGCTTATGCAAAGATTGGGTGAGGAAATGGGTTTAGGGAGTAGATAATGTCCATCCATCAGAAATGCATGTAAAATGATTGTTTTCCACTTAGACAGTAAAGAAAAGAAATAAACATAAATGTTTCAATACCCAAGGTATTCAATACATGATTACATAATAGTTGAGATAAAAATATTGATTTATAATTCAAAATCAGGATAATAGATTAATTATAATATATTATATTATATTATATTATATTATATTATATAATAGATAGATAGATAGATAGATAGATAGATAGATAGATAGATAGATAGATAGATAGATAGATAGATAGATAGATAGATAGATAGATAGATAGATAGATACCAGAGGGATCTGTTACAGCAGCCAATTTACAGACATATAACATAATGCAAACATTAAGGTATAGAAGAATAATAAGGCTAGGTAATATTATAATTAAAAATATAATTTGAAAGGAAAACATTTATTATGATAAAAATGGTAATGATTTTACCAGAAATAATATTTAAAATAATATGCTGAATTGTATGCTGAATAAGTGAATGTTGTCTATTATAAATGTATGAAATAGTAGCCTATAGTCTGCTCCACTTAAATCTATACATGGTCAAAAGCCACTGCTGGATTTACTATAAAATAGTATCTGTGGCACTTTTATATTTTGCAACGCATGGTTTCATTTAGACAAGACTAATTTTCATAGGCTTGGTCCACGAGTATACAGCAGATGAACTGTGATCCATGAATCATTAATATCAGGCTCCCAGCAGCACTCTATCAGTGTAAATATCTCCTCATTAAAATGTGTATGAGCTCGAGTTTGAGTGGCTATTGTACTTTATAACACTCTTCTCACTGACACTGTTAATGCTACACTCCCATTATCCTTGAAGGATCTTTCATTACAGAGACAAAGGTTCAAAGACTCTTCATCACAAATACGCTTCATTATAATCCAACTCAAGGTTGATAAGATGCCGTATATGCCACCCACATAGACGTCACATATTCGAGACGCCTCGTTTTTATCACTCTAAGAGGACACTCACAGAATCCGGCATTGCAGTGCGCAACCCTCACTCATTAATGCGCTCGACAAGGCCAGGCAAATTTACTGCTATTTGTTACTTTTTTATTTATTTAATCTATCGCTGCATTAAGAAAGCAAATAACAGGTCAAGAGTACAAAAGTATCCAGAACAAACGTGTCTCATTAAACAGAGGAGCTCATCAGGAACTTTAGAAACAAGGCGGTTCAGCGAAATGCCACGTGTTTTAAACTGATTGGGGTTAGTAAGTATTGTTCCAATCACACATACACCGGCATAACAAATGCATTTGCATTTATGTGATCTTTCCATATTTAGCTGAACCAGAAGAAAGTATGTGGATGTGGATGGAACAGTATACACACACACACACACACACACACACACACGACCACACACACACAAACACTTCAAAAGTGTAACAAAGAGGGAATAAATGGCAGAAGGGAAAGATAGAGAGAATATTTGTCATGTTTTTATATGTTTTAACCCTGCAGGGGGTTATAGTGTAAAGAGAATTCTTCTCATGCTAAATTCTCATACCTCTCAACTACAAGGCATAGAGAAAGTATACAACATCATAAAAAAAATCAATCCAACTGTAAGTTTAGAGGAGCAAAATAGAGATTTTAGAAAAGGAGAACATTTTAAATATTTTAACCAGATATATTATAGATTCAAATCCTGAAACTAACAATGACCCACTGTCAGATGTTCAATCCTCCAACTGCTCAGCTGTATGCTTGAATTGTATTCTGTATGATTTAAAATTCGTACCGGATTAAAGTTGAGGAAAAAAAATTGAGCAAAACTTTTGGTCCAGAAACCTGCAATATTGCATTTTTTTTTTTTACTTCTCATCCAGAGCAAATCATGTGCACCTTCTTAATGATACGAGTAATATAAGTAATGAATTGTAATTGTACTGATCTGAACATAACCCAGCGTAACCATGTACGGGTCCCAGATTGAGTCATATGTATAAATGTCAAAGAGGTCAGACGCTGAAACAGGGACATCGCATTCAAAAGTTGAGCGTTAGATGCTTTTATTGGAGGTCACTGACATGCTGCAATGAATGACCAACACTCCATTATCTTGTCTCTTATTAAAATAATGTATCACTCGAACAAGTTGTAACTTTTTAATCAACACATAATCTTAAATGGTCAGATCAGTCTTTTAACTCTCTCAAGCTCGATATCTGTATGCTCTGCTCATCATATATGAGCCATCATATATAGCCGTATTGTGTTCTGGAATGTTGCGCCTGCTAGTTTTCTCCAATGCATTTCTGTTGGCTTTTTCATTAATATGTGGATTGAGCATAGAAGCTCTTGATCTTTTGTTTTTAGCAGCTTATAGAGCATTAGCAGAGCATTAATCCTAATAAATTAGTTAATTAATTCGCAGTTTAACGTTGTCAAAGTTCTCTGATTGAACACCACTGTAACTTCATTTGGAGGTGGAAACTTCAGTTGGTTTTTTGAACATGAGGTCATGGGTTCAAATCCCAGCACCACCAAATTGTCAATGCAGGGTCTTTGAGCAAGACCTTTAACCCTTCAGCTGCTCGGTTGCATAAATTAGATTATTTGAATGGTAAAATTATAACTTTCTTTTCTAAGGCTTCTCCCAACAGGGGTTGCCATAGTGGATCAGCCGCATGTTTGATTTGAAGGAACCCTCCCCATTTATCCGGGCATGGGACCAGCACTAAAGCTTGTGCAACCCTAATGGCTGGGGTTGGTTCCCTGACCAGGGATCGAACCCAGGCCGCAGCTGTGAGAGCGCTGCATCCTTACCACTAGACCACCAGGGAACCTTAAATGGTAAAATTATAGTTGTTGAAATTATTATCAGCACCAAATACAGCACATGGCTAGTATTTCCATCAGCCACAGTATCTCACCTGATCATGGCATTCAAATGTCAAATACTATTTTAACAAACATTTACAGCATTTGGCAGCCCCCCCTTAACCAGACCGGCA
The DNA here is from genome assembly GCA_024362625.1 of Silurus asotus. Lineage (NCBI taxonomy): Eukaryota > Metazoa > Chordata > Actinopteri > Siluriformes > Siluridae > Silurus > Silurus asotus. Next base: position 5,519,176 of record MU574732.1, read on the forward strand.
TTTATTTAAATGAGCCATTGGGGGTAAGTGTTTTTCTCAGTGACACCATATTGCTCCCGGGATTTGAACTCATATCCTTCAGATCGAAAGTCTGTTCCCTTAACCATACATAGGAGCTCACCTGATTTACATTTTTACATATGTTTATGAGCACTGGTATTTATGAAGTATTCTATATCAATGTTGTTATACATATGTTGCTGCCACCACACCATTCCCATGTGTACTTCATTCTTATCTTGTGTGTGCTTGTTTCACATTTGCATCCACTACATATGTTACATATACTACAGTAGTTATTCTTTACTTGTGAGTCACTTTAAATAAAAATGCTCCGTTCTTGCATTTATCTTCATTCAATCGATGGCACAACCAAAAGACACGCACCAGAAAAACACATCATAAATATTTCACTAAATAAAAGATATTTAATGTTTCATGTACAGTTTTTCTTTAAAAACAATTCAAGCTGATGAATTTAGCAGTGCATTCAAGCATAGCAAAAATTTTGAAGTGCTCCTAGAGTGGACCAAGCTAAAATTAGCCTATGGGTTGGATACAGAAGGTGAAAAAAAACCCACAATGCAGTTATATTGTGTTGGGACATGATAAGTCATTATGGTTAGGTCATCAGTTAGTGTTTCTGTATGTGTGCAGGACAAAAATGTTATGTGTATGCCAAGTGGATTGCAGCATTAGTGCTGGTAGATTTTTCTCAGAGTAGCTCATTTAGCCTGCATCTGCCTCTGTCAAGCACCAAACTCAGCCCTGCATACACACACATATACACACTCACATTTGTACAACTGAACACTAGAATACAGATACAGTGACATGTCCAACTGCAATCAAAGTTGTGTAAGTGAGGCAATAGGACATGTCTCATGTCTCCGTATTTTGCTTCATATTTAAGTTTCAATATTAAAAGTGCTGCATACAATTGAATGTAGATTCTTTCTCTTATAATACATGACATTATGTTGATACACAGTTCAATTATGTTCTTAAACCTTTCTCGAACTCCAACTCAGCTATAAACCTGAAGTTTGCTGTATAAATCATAGCAATTCAGATATATATTTGAAAACTGTATCCACTGGGTATGGATGATTTCTTCATTTTCATTTGTTCTGGCCTGGAAATGAAATATGCAACAAGAAGTTTCACAAGACATCATATTTTGTGGATATTTTATAAACTGAAAATTGCCACAAACAGAGCCTTTTCGAACTACAGCAGAATACATTAACGCATTCCAAGCCACAGTGCTACTAGTGAGCTACTGAGACACTCTCACATTGCAACGTCTTGCTATTGTTTGACTCCGTGCGTCATCAAACCTTATACGTCAGAATGCGTTCCATTTTTGACTTGTTTCAGAATCCTTATGTGCTAGAGTTTTTTACCACTGCCTGTCTGACTGTTCTGCATGACGTTGTGTATTTCTTCAACTGAACTTTAAACATCTAAGCCTTTCTCTTCACACATACGCAATGTGTTTTTGCACATAACAGATGGTTCAAAAAAAATTACACACTACTATCTTGACACGTCTTGACACCCTCTTCACAGCTCATCTTTATCATTTTATGCTCTGCCCCTACCCCGATTCACCCATTTCACAGAAAAGTCACAAATACGGCTTCTTTTATATACACATACAGGTTCATGTCAAACAGGCTTCCTCAGGCTACACTCTGGGTTTCCTTCTGGCTCTTATAAAGTACATTTCCTCTACTACACTAATCACCTCTCTTTCTAGGGATCTCTTGCACCATGCCATTCTGACATTTATCACAACGAAAAGAGCAGCAAGTCAAAAATAGCCAAAAGCCAGCATCACCACACTCGACAAGTAACAATACAGCGGTGAAGTAAACTATCATCCTCACTGCTCTCGCATTTCGTTTCAAGATTATTACTTTTCACACCGTAAATAATGATCCCAATAAAATCTTGGTCGGATCCTATAACAGCCTGTCCAATAATGCATTCTCTATTTTCTCTGGTCGACCTGAGAAGAAAATTACAGTGTTCAATTTACATTATACATCAGCGTGATCCGGGGTCGAGCAGAAAATGGGGTCACGTAAACAAAAATGAGAGATCAGTATAATTGTAAGGGATAATAATAGATGAAATTGGAGCCAATCATTGATTGGTAAAAGAAGGAACAAGGAATGTACATTTTTTTAAATGAGCTTTAGGTAATAAGGATGTTTTTTTCCTCAGTAATGTCATTCATGCTATCTTGTTTTTTTAATCATTATACCAAGGGGCCTAAGCATGTAAACTGATAATGTAATATTAAATTATTAATATGAGCAAATTTGGTACTACAATTGATCCCTTGCTCAAACATTAACAGTTTATTTCTTTAGTTCGAGACGTGCATCATGACATGTTGTCTTCTTATCGTGGGCTTTAAAATGAACATCGTATCAATGGTCACACTCTGAGAGTTTAATAAAGAAAATTTCTGAAGCTGCCAGAACTTCGGCTTCGTCGTCGGCTGTCTTTGTTTTCGATTGCGCCGACGAGCGTGTCACATTATGCATTCAGCCACCGGTGAACATGTCACATTATACATTCTTACGCTGATCGCAACTCACAATTTTTTTTATCTGTGGCATGCTATGCTAAAAAATCTTACAGTAAAATAAAAAGTTTGGTTTATGAAATCTTGAGAATGTCACAGCTAAACTGACTAATATTAAAATTATAACAATATTATCATAGTAAAGTTCAATTTCTCACACATTTGCAGTTCCAATGCAAACAACATACTTTCAGTATGTTTCTCAATGTAACTTGCCTTGGCTAGCAAGAACAGCTAAATATTACCTCAGTTACATATTGTTGCATGTACTAATCAGTCAGAATATTAAACCCACCTGCCTAATATTGTGTAAATCCCCCTTATGCTGACCCATCAGGGCAAGGTTTCCACAAGACCTCCAAAGGTGTGTTGTGGTATCTAGCACCAAAACACTAACCTCAATCAGTGAAATGTTATATGTTGAAAGTGGGGCCTAGCCATTATTTAGATTTGGGTGCGTATGACCTTGTCACTGGTTTGACGTTTGCCCTTTCTTGGACCACATTTGCTTAGTACTAACCCCTAAAGACCTGAAGATTTTGAGGATGCTTTAACCCAGGTCTAATCATCACAATTTACCAAAAACTGTTCACATGCTTAATATATCCTACTTCTTGACAAGTATTATTGAATGAGATAATCAGTGTTATTCACTTTACATGTCAATGGTTTACATTTTTAGGCTGATTACTATAAAATGCCATTCTTACCATTTCTTTTGTAAAATAGTCTACTACTTGTACTTCCAAATGTATCTAATAGCAATGCAAAATGTCTTCTTAATTGGAGGATGTAGTACATTTAGTAGATTCCATCACTACATGCAACATTAACCTGATATACAGCACATCAGCATTCCCCATCCATCCCTCCCTCTATTTTACTCACTTCCATCTTTTTATTATTATTTTTTTTACTCTTCTCCCCCCTCCTCTGTCTTGCCCTGATTTCTCACCTCACTTCCCTCTCCATCCCCACTTCTCTGTCTCACCCGGCACTATGAGAGTGATTGTAATGTCCTAAAAAGTGATTGCAATGTTAAAATGCTATATCTTTTTCGGTAGACATCTCCTACAGCACTGAGCTCATCCTCACAGGATGTGTCCAGGTTCAAGAGGATGTTACAGAGAATCTTTTTTTCTTAAGCAAAAGCCTGCTGAAGCCCCCAACTCAGCAGCTCAGCATTCTCCCAGCTTCAGAGAGAGAAAGAGAGAAAGAATGAAAACTGTACAACACAGAGCAGAAATGTGCATCCCCATGTGTTTTTTAATATATTTTTATATTCTACTATGTGACTTTACATTATATTAGCATATTTTTCACCTAGAAGCCTCATTTTAATATTTTACTAACTATAATATTTTTTTGTCTTCAAAGTGATATAATACCTTAAACCTTTCATCAGACAAATTCTAGAGGTTCCTAGCTCCAGAAATGGAGGCTAAATTCTTCAGTTAAGAGCTCAGATCTGAAGTGTTTCACATGTTCTCTTCATGTCCTCATGGCTTATTCCTGGGTGCTTTGGTTTCTTATCTACCAAAATATCTTAGTAGGTAGACTGTCTACTCTAAATTCTCAGAGCTTTTAATATATTTGATATTTTATTCAAATATTGTGGATTGATGGTTCATCCTGGTTGTGTTTCTGGCTTGTGGTCCCAGGATAGACCTGGGAAAAATCAGCTTTGACTTTTATACTCTAACTTGTGTGCATATATAGTGAATATGAAGCTGTTTGTGATCCAGCCAAACAAGGCAATTTGTTAGCGCTAAATAATAATGAATGCAACACATGGAAAGTATTATAACACTACGCGAGTTAAATAAAAAAAATGGAATTATGCAAAGATGTGATTTTTCTTAGTTAAGTCCAGTAAATTGCACACCGCACACCGCACACTACACCTCTACCTGCTATTCACTAAAATAGTTTTCCGCCTTGTCAAAGCTGCACTACAGGGTTTCTCGTGTAAAAAAGATTTACAAATTGTGTAAACGAACAAGGACATTAACCAATTATGAAAAGGCCACTGCGCAAGGGTGTGAAGTGATTCTGACATTAGTGAAATGTCGTGCAGCATCATGGTTAACAACACCATAATCACACAAATACAGTGTGAAACCCGCATGGCTGAAAAGAACAGATCACGCAGTGTGAACGATGGAGAGTGAGAGAGAGAGAGAGAGAGAGAGAGATGGAGAAATAGGGAGAGAGAGAGTTAAAAAGCTACTTAAAGGTCATTGTCCATTTTTACGGTGCTATACAGAATGTCAAAATGTCTTCTTTCAAGTAATGCCTGGTGAGAACGTTTATTGAAATGTTAAATTCGTGGGAAATTCAGCAAAAATAACAGACTCGTCGAGGTCATGCTTGTATTTCTGGAAGCGCCGGGATCATGATTGCTAAGCACGGTGATAAATCGAAACGCAAGATCACACAGAGGCATTTTAGTAACCCGTCTTACAGAACAGATGTGCTTCCATTTTCGATCCACACCGGCTCCATAAGAAGCGCAACTAACATCTGTCAGTGTCAAGAGCATGAGAAACCAGAATACACAGTGTGCATCTTTTTTTTGTGTCACATTTTGTGTGAAATTAGAGCTATAATTACAGTCTGCCCTGTGTCTCCCAATGCTGTATTAACACTGATGGTCTCGGACAAATTAAAGCATGCCTTTACTTTATTTCCATTGGCAAAACTGGCCTTGTTGATTTACAATATGTTTTTGTTATGCACATGATACTTATTTAAAGGATAAATATATAAGTCCACCCTATTCATAGGGAACAAGGGATCGCTGGATAGTTCGATAAGCATGAAATAAGTATGGTCCACGTAGTCATGAGATATCAACCCATACAAATAGCTTATACACTATATGGACAAAAGTATTGGGACACCTAAATTCTTTCTCAAACTCTTGCACACAGTTGTACAGGGGGTCTTTGAATGCAGCAGCATGACATTTTCCTTTCACTTGAACTAGGAGACCCAAACCTGTTCCAGCATGACAGTGTCCCTGTACACAAAGCAAACACCATGAAGATATGTTTTGTATGGGTTGGAGTGGAAGATCTCCTGCTGTAGAGCTCTGACCTCAACACTAATAAACAGCTTTGGGGTGAATGTAAATGCCTACTGCACCCCAGGCCTCCTCACCTCACCTACATCAGTACCTGACTTTACACCCTTGTGTCTAAATGAGCACAAATCTCCACAAGCACACTCCAAAATCTAGTAGAGCATGTTCAAAAAGCACATACCATACTTATGACCAAGAAAACTTTAGGCAATATAGTTTATGAAATTCAAAAAAGCATCATTGTATTCAGTGCATCAGCTGAGTAAACATCTACTGGAAAAAGGATGTTCATCTGGTCATTATAGCTCCAAAAACTTGAAGAACATCGGAAGTTGAAGCACAATGAAGCTGTTTTGGTTGCTCGAGGTGGCCCAACATCTTATTCATATGCTTTGCATAGACTTTTTTTAATAAGTATCATAAATAAGTATACATTCGATAGCCTGAAGTATAGGTTATGTAAATATTAATAGAAATCACTGACAGTTATGTGGTTACACTTAGTGAAAGGCCCACAAGGTTTATTGTGCATTGAACCTAACTTATTTAATCCGGCTTCACAGACATATGATACATCATCAGTAGTGTTTGAGATGGTACACACTGCTGAATCAAACGTACATGAGATAACAAATGACAGAATCGTTAGTAGCTTGTAGTTTAGATACAACTAATGACCATCATGCATAGATTCTCTGTTAAGCGTGATTACGGATTACAGAAATGATAGAGGAATTTTGTTGCCTACTTGCCTCTCTGTGAGTGTGTTACTTTGTGCATGCATTATAGTTTAATGCCTATGATGAGACTTTCAGAAAATACATCTAATTAACCATTTAATGAAAAGAAATAAAACACTTTGACACCAGTGTTACTCTCTATAAAGAGCACCCGAACTAGTAAAATTTTTTACAGTGAATCGCTGGAACAAACGCATGGCAGGTCTTCACAGATTCAGATCAGTAACCAGTGTTTAACTGCTGCCTGATAAACTGATAAGAGAGCTGAAGCCTGCAGGTGTAGTGCAGAGCAAGAATTCCCAGTGAGCCTCTTTCAGGACTATTATCTCTCTCTGTCCTCTGCCTCTGCTGAGAGAAAAAGCCAAGGATGGTAGTGACTGCTCAAGGTTTTTTAAGTAATGGGGTGATGAGTAGAGGAGAAAAGAGAGGGGATGGGAAAAGAAGAGGAGTTTTTCTGTCAGCGTTGCTCTAGTTTTGCAGTTAACCGTCATCATTTCTATCATGAGTCTGTTTTACATTTCACCCGTTACCATTTATGCATGTCCTCATTCGTGCACGTGATTGAATGATAGTATAAATAATGAATTATGAAATGTTCACTGTAGTGATGTTTTTTTCATGAACGATTCGTTCATCTTGAACGAGACTTTAATGTGAAAATCCCCGTAGGTTGTGTACAGAAAACAAAATTGAGTAGTTTACCTTTAGTCTCTTTTACTCCGAGTCGTTCATTCATCACATGACTCCCATAGACGTTACACAATGCAATAGATCAGGTTATTTTGGTTCGAAAATGATTGTTTTAATAATTATGGGAGTCACGTACAAAATAACTAATGGCAGAAGATATGAGAGGTGAGCAACTCCTTCTGTTTAGTATAATTTGTGTTTAAAATTAAAAATTGGAGGAACTAAAATGATCTTCCCATCACAATTGCAATAGTGTTCATGAGGTGTAAGTTTATATACATTATTCACATTACCAATAAATAATTGATTATTTTTGTTTATATATTTTTTTATAACCTCCATACATTGTTTAAACACAGTCATGTAAACATGATCAGTTGTTTGGATTGCAGTGATACGACCCCCAAGACCCTGACATTATCAGCTCCACTTTTCCAACCCAGTGTGTCGCTTGGAGCGGAACCAATTTTGCTGGCCAAGAACCATTTTTATTCATTAAAGAACAGCGCAGAATGGTTCAAGATCTTGGCACAGACTCAGGTCCCGATATCAACACCTTGTCAGAGAAAGGCCAGTTTACAGCACACTGTATATGTTTGACTTTACAGTTTCAGCCTGGACCTACAGTGCATAGATTGGTTTAATGTGCAAAAAGCTCAAGGCCCTCATCAACACCCTTCAATGCACACATACACTTGAACACACTCAAACACACACACCTACACACACACACACACAGTTGTACACAACTGAGGTATTCAGATGCTCTGTCTTCGTTAATGTCTTTGATGGATTAATCACCTAACAGCCGATCAATTACAGGATAATGGGTGAGCGGAGGTCTGTTAGACATTAATCCTCCCTCCCAGACAGCTCTCAGCGGTTTAAAAGTAGCTGAAACTCAACACTGTGGGGCACAAATTCACACACACACACACACACACACACACATACACACAGAGTGCCACACAGCCCAGCATTGCTCCCATGAGCCCTGACCTCTTACCTTTAGCCATCAGCAGTTCCCACAAATAACCAAACCGTAATAATACTCCAACTGCACATAGTGTCTACACACACACTCAACACAAACAGGCTCAAGTGTGTGTATGTGTATATGTGTGTGGGTGGGGGGGTACACTAATTAATCAAACAGGAACAGGATCAGAGGAGCAATAGGAGCCTGAAGCTTTTAAGCACTGGAGCCAATAACTAAATGCTCCGAAATAATCAGGAACTCAGTCATAGAACCCATTATGGGAAAAACAGTTGACTTGTCGTGACACGTTAAATAAAAGAGTGAATAGGAAGAGCTGGAGATAAACTGTGAAAGGGATATGCTGAAGAGATAAAGAGAGAAAGACATATGGAGAAAGGAAAGCAGCACTGTCAGGCAATTAGACAGATAAGGAGTAAGCAGAGGATGTGAGGACATGAGATAAATAGGCTTTAATCAGAGGTTTTGAAAATGGAAAAAGGAAAAAATGCACCCTGATACTCAAAGGCCTGAAATTAGTTCACTTCTCCACAAGCTCCTTTGTGCAAGTTACCAAACATAATTAGCTGTCTAATTCTCTCTCTCTCTCTCTTTCTCTCTCTATCTCTCTCTCTCTACATATATACTGTTCTTTTCCCCTCTCTCTCTCTTTCTCTTTCTCTCTCTCTCTCTCTCTCTCTCTCTCTCTCACATTTTGCGTTGGCTTCCTGCTGGTAGAGTGATTAGTAAATCACCATTATGAGATTGTTGTAAATGCAGTCTAATTACACCACACCATTCCTGATCTTTGGCAGCAGACCTCGACTGCAGATTGCAGCATAACAACTCCTGCTACGTGTTAACCTGTCATAACATTCATGGCACAGACGTAACAAAACTAATTTAAGAGAGGAATTTTCGAACCATAAATAAGGATGCACAATTGTTTTTTCATCTTTGATATGCTATCTACTGCATATATCAGAACTCCTTACAGTAACAAATCTGACGAGATGGAGACCTTCTGCTGGCAAGCGGTATAAAAGTAAACCAGAAGCTATATTGGTCACGAATGTATATCTGTTCACAGCTTGAAATATGTTAGTGAATGGGATCAGAAACTACAGCGCATCAAAAAAAAATCAGCCACTCAGAACCAGTATAAGCTCTGATTCCAATATGAATATCAAGCTGCTTTCACACTATTCGAGCGACAAGTTGTTCGTGTCGCTTGTAGTTTGTCTCTTGTGCGCTTGGAGAAAGTGCTACTGTTGTCACTTGTGGGTGGGCATCATCTGTCCATGGACATTTTTAACTCAGATAAGGAAGGGTAGTGTCCAAAATTGTACTCAACAACCACATAACTTACTACATTATACAATCCATTAAGTCTGAGTTCACATGAGTCTTTAAAATGTATTACAGATAAATTATATTCCTTTAATAAAGTGTAAACGGTACACGGATTGATTGTTTGAAGTGCTTTAGATGCCAGGCTTCAAATTAGATTACCAAGCTGTGCAAACTGTGCTAACTACTGTACACACATTTTCCAGATGCACCACTATATGCATATTGTACTGTATATATATCTGTATACTGTAGCTACACAAATTTAATTAAAGACACAGTTAATATTAAAATCTAGTGTTGTTTTAACCATGGAACAACACTATATTGACAAGTATTGGGACACCTGGCTTTTCCAGCCACATGTGGTTCTTCCCCTAACTGTTAACACAAAGTTGGTAGCACACAATTGTATACAATGTCTCTGGATTCAGTACAATTAAATTGTTCCTTTATTGAACTAGGAGATCTAAACCTCTTCCAGCCTTTGGAACATCTTTGGAATGAACTGGAATGCTGACTGCACCCCAGGCATCCTCGTCCTACATCAATACTTGAATTTACTGATGCTTGTGTGGTTGAAGGAGCACAAATCTCCAACAATCACATTCTAAAATCTAGTAGAACATCTTCCCAGAAGAGTAGAGGTTATAATAACAGCAAGTATCGACTAAATGTGATATGGGATGTTTATAAAGCACATAGACATTTTATGATCAGTTCCACAAATTGCATTAGCAGATTATAAGTGAAAGCTCATCGTACCAGCTACACTGGTGGTTGCTTTTTTCCCCAGCTTAATTTTCCTTGTATTATGTGTAATGTCTTTATACTCTTTAAATGAGATTGTGTATGGCAGGCTAATAAAACAAAAGTTTTCTCTTTCATTTATTTTTTGCATTAGAGCATTACAAACACAGATAGGAGCTAAATTTTAAAAGAAAGAATAAAAAAATAGAATTTTAATTTGGCCGATTAATTATTCAAGTCAGCGATTTGGATTTGCCATTTTGTCGTGTCATCTGTAATTTGCATGAAGTTGAGAAAATGTTAATTTTAATTGCTGTGCTTTTGCACTGACATGCTGTTGTACATTAAAAATAGTACTCGTTTCCTGCTTTGACATGCAATTGTCACGGGAATCGGGGCACTGTACATAAAAAAATGAATATTTGCTTGTTGTTTTGTCATGTGATTGAAGGGTCAAATATAAGCTAACAGTGGTACCGTCATGAATATTACCAGTCAGATGCCATTATCAAATTATGTGTAAGAAATGTGTTTCTTGTGATATACAAAATATCACCACATCTCTGTTCGTCTTCAATAGAGCATGACCTAATGAACGTCACATTGGGTTGTACAGAATCTATAAATAGTTATTTGAGGTAAGCTGCGGTAGGGACATGATTTCCAAACACACTTTTTTTGTTGTTGATTTGCTAAAGTTGTATCTATCTATCTATCTATTACATATTAAAAAATCCTATCGAAGAGCAATGAATTTCCTATTAAAAAGCAAAGACAAACTTATACACATTCATCCCTTACAATTATAATTAGTCTGAGCAGTAGACCCGGGGTTAATGAGCACTGTGGGAGTTCTGTCAAGTTCTGCCAGTCTGGTAGTCTATGTTTTGACTCACATAAGTGCATATTCCCATCAGACTATTACAGATTGCTTCTCTGAACTGTCAATATCTCATGCCATTCTCATGTGACTTGATACAAATGTATCTATGTTTCTGCAAAAATACTCATCTGTTTGGCTTGTAGCTTGAATTGGAAAGACACATTGTGGAATTCTGCATTGGGCATTCTAGTTCCCATCTTATTGCAGTTAGTATATACACTGACACACCAGGCATAACATAATTACATTATAACATTATGACTAGTGAGTCAATAGCAGTGATTATCTCCTCATCATCGCACCTTTTAGTGGGTGGGGTGGACTGGGCAGCAACATTTTGTCCTCAAAGTTGATGTGTTTGGAGCAGGAACAATGGGCAAGTGTAAGGATTTGAGTGAGTTTGACCGAAGTGACCCAAAGTGTGACGGCTAGATGACTGGGTCAGAGCATCTGAAAACCTGCTGCTCTTGTGGGCTGTTCCCGGTCTGCAGTGCCCAGTATCTATCAAAAGTGGTCCAAGGAAAGAACAGAGGTAAACCAGCGACAGGGTCATGGGTGGGCAAGGCTCATTAATGCATCGAAGGCTGGATTCTAGGGTCTGATCCAACAGACGAGCTCCTGTACTGCTCCTGTACTGCTCAAATTGCTGAAGAAGTTAATTCTGTTAATGCTCGATGGGTCAGGACTGTTTTGGCATCAAAAGGGGGACCAACACAATATTAGGCAGGTGGTCATAATGTTATGCCTGATCAGTGTATAATAGTAGTATAGTATAATATATAATATATATATTGCAGCACAATTATATATATATATATATATATAATTGTGCTGCAATATATATATTATATATTATACTATACTACTATTATACACTGATCAGGCATAACATTATGACCACCTGCCTAATATTGTGTTGGTCCCCCTTTTGCTGCCAAAACAGTCCTGACCCATCGAACATTAACATAATTAACATTTATAAACAATTTGAGCAGTACAGGAGCAGTACAGGAGCTCGTCTGTTGGATCAGACCCTAGAATCCAGCCTTCGATGCATTAATGAGCCTTGCCCACCCATGACCCTGTCGCTGGTTTACCTCTGTTCTTTCCTTGGACCACTTTTGATAGATACTGGGCACTGCAGACCGGGAACAGCCCACAAGAGCAGCAGGTTTTCAGATGCTCTGACCCAGTCATCTAGCCGTCACACTTTGGGTCACTTCGGTCAAACTCACTCAAATCCTTACACTTGCCCATTGTTCCTGCTCCAAACACATCAACTTTGAGGACAAAATGTTGCTGCCCAGTCCACCCCACCCACTAAAAGGTGCGATGATGAGGAGATAATCACTGCTATTGACTCACTAGTCATAATATATATATAAAACCAAACATGAATATCTATATTCAAATTATATATGTACACAAATTAACAGATAACATCCTAAATGTTAAAACTGAACTATAACTGTGACACTATATTCACTGAAATAAAGCCAGGAGGTTTTTGCTTTTATGCGGGCACTGGTAAAAGATCACGGTCGTAACGTGATGCGTGGCATGCTTCATCATCCTTATTAACTACCATGTTTTAGAATAGGCTATTAATATCTTTTGAGAAACAACTGAAAAGATTCCAGAAAAATGTATGGAGGCACAAACAACAGTCCAACACACATCCCAGTTTGAGGCCAATTACGAACTCGAGTAATGTAACTGAGATTGAGGACGTCAGAGTTTACACACCAGACTGACATTGCTTGTGTTTCTATCTCTGTTTTGCTTTAACATTTAGGCTACACCTATTCTGAGTTTAAATTCAAATACAGGTACAGATACTGATAAGTTAAACAATAAAAAGATACAGGTACAAATATATATAATGTCACTGAGTTACACTCAATCTCCACACTAAACTCATGATGCAACAGGGGTAAAGATTAGTCAGGATTCCGATTTCAGTATGTTGAATCATGCGGATGCAACGACTCATCAAAACCTCATACAGAACAACTAATTATCCTGAGAATAGGTGACATAATAACACATGGTTAACCTGATGACTTATTTACTTAGAGTAGCCTTCAATGAGACCGTAGTAGCAAAGGCCAGTGTCATGATATCATTTAAAAAGCAATACATAGTGCAGCCCTGGCACACTGAAAACCTGTATATAATGATACAAAGGGTTTAATACAGTGACCTCTAAGAATCCACCTGCGTTTCAGTAAGCGCACAGGTCACATTCAATACGTCCCATCTGGATGAGTATTTCACTTCACCAGCTTCAGAGCTCTTAGCGACTCTTTCAGTCAATATGTGCAATGAGTGTGTGTATGTGGTCCTGTAATTATTTGTTCCGTCCATCTGTTATACAGCAGAATTTGGTTTCACACACACACAAAAATCCACCAACAGTCTCACCACATATGTGCCTAGCTGACTTACAGATTTATTTTAATGCTACTGGTAGTAATATATATTTTTTTTTTCTTCGCAGGCTTCTATGAACTAATGCCTGTCACATAAATGACCCAAAAAAAAAAAATAACTAGCAGCTGTGGCGTTTCAAATCTTCCATTACCGGTGTCCTATCTCAAGCCGTCTCTTGAGACTACAATTTTTTATGGGTTTTTAAAAGAAATTATTAGTGTGGTAGCCTATATCTGTCAAAAACTTCACTGTGTAAATTAGAAGTCTATCCGCATGTCTCATAATGCTCTGTAGTTGTTAAGCACAGCGCGAGACGACTGATGCCGGGGCGACAGAGACCGAGGGATTTCAAGAGGATGAGAAGAACTGCAGCATTCAAGAACACAGTAAACGCCCCAGCCTAGAGTTAAACATGTACAACGCTGAATAAACACCTACAACCGTGGTGCTCTGGTGACGCTCTAGATGTTAATGAACTGTTAATGAATTAGAAATAGATGCTTAATTAAGGGATTTTCTTCAGCAGATGAAGGAAGAGGGTACATATGCTGTAGGATAAAAGCATAAGAGTTATGTATTAATGCATTTTTTCGTATTGTAGATGTTGATGCCTTCAATGTAGACATAATGACACTTACCATATAATTCAGTGATCAATTACTGAAATAAAAATGACATGTCATTCCAACAATGTGAATCCTGCCATCTTATTTCAGTAGCTGAACAGTCAAGTACAGCCCATATATTTCATTCAGTCTTGAAGATGGTCGATGATAGTTTATAAGGGTGTTCATTCTAGACTGAGAGTTTATTTGATGCTGTGAGGTGTTAAAGGGGTCATGCAGATGTTTAGTGAGCTCATGACTACAGCACACTCCATCAAATCACACCACATCCATCACATTACACTCAATGAGCTTGTGGTGTAATATTTCCTGTCCTGATTTACAGGCTTATTTTTCACCAACACAGGGTGTGTGTTTTATAGGATATCATTTCAGATGCATGAGTTTTCAGTGATGCACGGGGTGAAATGTAGGCTCGATTAAGCCTTTAAGTAGTGCTTTTATCGTTTTATCGTTTAAGATCATTTAAGAAATATTGCATTTCAGCAGTAGGATTATTTTTTTTGGTGATCACATCAAATAGTAACATTTGATAATAGTGTACATTGGATTTTCTTCCAGCACGTGCATTTGCATTGCACAATGAATAATGAAAAAAAAATTCTAAATATAAATAGATATGAGAAGCTTGTTACCTGTTGGCCCAGCGCTTGCTTTTATTCCAGGGAAAAGTCCGCTCTCATTGCTGTTCCATTACCGGACATAACGCGAGCGCTCGTGTCCTCTGTCACGGGCCATGCACTCCGCCGCGCGCGCGCTCTTTCACGATTCTACCGTCAGTCTGAAATTTACCGGGCAGCCCTGCGATTACAATTCATCAAGCTCAACGGAGCATTCTCCAGGCAAAAATATCCAGCAATAAATACTACTACTAATACTAATAATACAATCAAAATAAGTCAGAGCTTCATTTAAAAGTTGCGCGCGTGCATCTCTACCTCTCCATGCCAGCGCGCGCGCGAACTTCGCACTCGAGCGCTTCTTTTCGGGCGCGCCTCCGATCCAGCGAGCCCTGCGCGCGTGTGGCCGCGGCGTCTCTTTCTGTGTGTGTGTGTGTGTGTGTGTGTGTGTTTGCTGGAAGAGAAAGGAGACCTAAGGTTTATAGGTGGTGTGTAACGGTATCGTGTCTGGCGCGTTCGGACCGGAGGAGACGGTGGAAGGTCTGAAGTGAAGCGCTTCGTTCCACCGATTCGCGCGATGCCGCGGGTCTGCACTGATAGCGGTGTTCTAGCGCCATCCAGCGGTTTCGCCTCAATCAGGTGAAGGGAGGCGCCAAGGCTCAGTCCTGATGTTGAGGGCTGACTCATACCTACTCACTCACAAACCAGGAAACATTTTTTTGTACAGTATATGCAAAGCCCCCACCCAGGATCACACAATGTATTGCAGGTCCACACTGCAGATTTTTATTATAATTCATCACAACTGAGGCCAATGCGATTCGCACCTCGATGTATGGCCAACGATCCGATACATCAAAGATACATATAAAGCAGCTACCGATGCGATACGATGCAATTCACCCCACTACAATGCAGTGTGATTTGATAATGTGGTGCAATTGAACAAATACAATGTTATGCAATTCAGTGGTTCAATTTTATTTCTTTGGTTCAGACATACAGCAAATCATGCATTGACGTAAGTGCCTTCTGATTTCTAACGCACGATCCTTCCAAAAACATGGGTTTGTAGTGCAAAAAAAATAAAAATCAAATAAAAATAAAGATAAAACCAGGCCTTCTTTATCTGTTCTGTGTCCCGGAAGACGCAGCTCTACCTCTGCCATGTTAATCTATATTCTATGTGAAAGATGAGAAACAGTTTAGCGATGAGAAACCAATCTACCTATAAAAAAAAGTGTCCCAAATTATTGGTCAGTTTCTAAATATTAAAAGTATAGCTCATCTACTATTAATGATATATAACTAAATCATTTTCAATGATGCAAACATGTTCAAAACGCTGCATCACGATACAAATACCAAACTGTATCCGATGCACACTTTTTTAAAACCGATGCATCACATCTTTAACTTTTATGCTGATGCACCGATGCGAAACTGTGAATCTGATCATCTTTTAATAGTTAAAATATCACAAAACCCAATGGGTTGATATATCACAAAGCCCATCAAAGCCCATTGATTTAGTATTTTCCATGATGGTTTGACGTTCATCTTCTTTACTCTTGCTTACTCACTTTCAGTAAGTGCTTTATCCTGATCAGGACTGTGATGGACAGGAACACTAGATGTGGGGTGGGACTATACTCTTCATAAGATGCCAGTCTATCACACAGCACCATGCACATACACACATATTCACAACTAGGGGCAATCTATCTTATCCACAGTTTGACATGTTTTTGGGATGATCAGAGGAAACCCGTGTGGATGTGGGAAACACAGACCCACATTGGAACACACCGAGCCAATTTATACACAAGTCAAGTCTAGTGGATTTATTGTCGTTTCAACCATGTACAGCTGGTAGAGTACACAATGAAATGAAATGTTCCTCCAGGACCGAGGTGCTACATAAAACAACACAGAACTACAAATGACAACATCAACACAAAATCACTCCCAGACTGAAGGGCAGACTTCCTATGGTCATGAAATATATATTCAAAAAATATTTTTTTCTGATGTTTGCTCCAATGTCTTATATTTCACCCGAATATTATAAATATTCATGTTTGGTTACGTCCTTCCTTCCTTTTCTTCTCTTCACAGCTGTAGTGAGAAAAACAGCATTGCAATGCATGAATCTTGAGGAAGATATGGTACAGTAGCAGAAGACTACATCAGGCTCCATTCATCCATGAACAGGAATATGAAGCTATAGGTGGCACAGTGGCACCAAAACAGGAAAGATGAATATTGGGAAAATAGCAGTCAAGAGTGGGTAATATGAAAATATTTGTAGACATTTGGAAGTATTTGTTTGTTCATATACCTGCTTATATGGGTATTCTTCATTCATTCATTCATTCATTCATTCATTCATCCTCAATAACAGCTTTACCCTGGTTCCAAGTTCAGTGGACATAAAAAAGGACTTTTCCTGGATGTAAATCCAATCATTCATTAATATTTAAATATTTCCTTGTGCAACATCATGTTGAGCTGTTTCAAATGGTGGAAAAATCATATTATGGCAAAAGAAAAAGTGTTATGATTTCTATTTCACACTGACTATAAATCGTGTGATTTCTGCAGGAGCAAACAATCTGTTGTTGTGTTCTGTTTAAACACAACTACATCACATTACTACACTATCACTGCATACCAAGCACTTACAGTATTGATGTATTGGCTTTGAACTTATCACACTCTACGAGATATTTGAATGCATAGAATATAGTAAATACAATAAAAAAACACTTAATGCTTAACAGTTCTGCTTAAGCTTTAAGGTTCCCAGCTTAGATAGAGTTGTGTCTCCATATTTCCACATAGTTTTCCTCTCAGTTATTTGGTTTCCTTCAATCCACCCAATATACCAGTAAGTTGATTAGCTGTGATAAACTAATCAAGGTGTAAATTAAAGTGTTGGTGAACTGGTGTCTATCAACTCACATCCAGTGTTTTTCCAATCCAGCGTGGATTCCAATTCACAGTGACATTGCTAAGGATGATGTGTTTATTGAAGGTGGATGAATGACTAAGTGCACCAACTCTATAAAGACCACTATTTGTAAAAAAAAAAAAAATCCAGAAGATAAACAGTTTATAAAACCAAACCAGCCTCTCAGGCACTAAAAACCCTAAAGTAACAGAGAACTTTTCTCAATTCTGATGTTTGATTTGAAAAAAAACTCTGTAGAAAACAAAAAAGGAAATTGCAGAAGATTCCAGAAGATTTGAAAAATGTCTCTATAGTGTTTTTATTCATTGTGCTGCTCCAACATGAGTTTTGAGGTTAATAAATGCTGTGTCCATTAGTATTCCATACTGTGTGAGTTATATTTGTCCTATGTACATATGTCAGAGACAGTTTGTAGAATGAGAATCTTATGTAAGGCTCCAGGTAAACTTAAGCAACATTAAATATTAAACATTAAACAACATAAAAAAGAAAAAAATGAAAGAAAAAAGAAAAGAAAAGTAATAACAAGGCATAAGAAAGTTACAATTATTTACAAGAGAAAATGGACAAAATGACAAACCAGTGTCCTGCACCATGCCTTGCCTCATAATGTCCCCGTTCACCAGCCGGACATGTTGGCTTTTGTGTAAGTGAGTGAGTGAGTGAGTGAGTGTGTGTGTGAGGGAGAGAAAGAGAGAGAGAGAGAGAGAGAGAGAGAGAGAGAGAGAGAGAGAGAGAGATGTAATTTAGCTTTGAAAGGCTTGCTAAAAGCCTCTCAGAAGGAATTTGTCGTTGTTGATACATCTGGCAGAAGTTTATTACACCTGATGGTAAATAATGTTCTCCATTACACTTAAGAGAGACATTTCACTGGCCTCTCTCTCTCTCTCTCTCTCTCTCTCTCTCTCTCTCTCCCTCTCTCTCTCTCTCTCTCTTTCTCTCTCTCTCCCTCTCTCATGGCTTTGCATTTTAAGGGAAGGTGTTGTCCTGGCTAATGGGGCAGCCCATGCGCTGTTCTGAGATCAGAGTTGTAACGTATGCTGTACTGATTGATGACTAGAACTTGATAGAAAGTGCTCATGCATCGGCGCCTATAACAGGGTGTGTACAGGATAAAGTTTTTGAGGCCAGGACCGGGAGGCTTTCAGATTTATAGCATTGTCATCGAATAAAGCACTTTCGAGGACATATGGAGTGTCAGCTATTGTTTAGAGAGAATAAATCTTCTAAAAGTCCAATGTGTGTGTATGTGTATGAGAAAGAGAATCTTATATGAGGCAACTGACTCATCCCACTCCTGGGTCCTGTTCTGAATGTGGCACGTCCTAAAATGGCCTTGTTGTTGAGTGCATGTTGTGTAAAATGGCTCTCCTGTGCAGTTACTCACGCAGCGATGTTTTGTTGTGACTGGTTTTGCTCTGCCTTGTACTCGCCTTTACATCTGCGAATGCGATTGTGGGAAATTCGGAAGCCACTTTTCATTTAAATCGACGACACTTCACAAATATGGATTATTTAGTCGTAGGCCCTAAGCCATACTTCACACAAACATGAAAGCAATGCTAGTAATGAGTGAGAGAATGTGTAAATGATAAATTAATAGCTATGCTCTATCAGCTTTTATTTATTATACAACAGATAACATGGATAGCTCTTGGTGTAGGTCAGGAAACGGACACTTTTTAATTGCTTCATTATAAAAATCAAAATTTTTTGAGCATTTTTTAAACTGTGTTTAACATTATAATGACAACAAAGATCCTTTCTGCATTCTGTTCATGACAATCAACAATTATTTATAAATAATGCAATCATATAATATATGGCTTCATATTTGTGGAAACTTGACTATATAACACCTATAAGTGTTTTTTCCTACAGATATTAGAAGCACACAGTTGCCTGGACTACATGCAGTAACATTACAATTTCATTAGAACATTAGTCTTAACCTGGATAATTAACCTGTGTACAAAGCAAGGTTTATGACATGATTTACATATATTGAACTGTGGATTGGAAGACATTAGACTTTTATTAGAAGGTCACAAGTTCAAATCCCAGCACCACCCTTAAACAAGGCCCTTAACCCTCAACTGCTCAGTTGTAAGTCGCTCTGAATAAGGCCATCAACCATCTGCCAAATGCTATAAATGTAAATTCAAATGTTTGCCAAGGTTGGTGTAGAAGAACTTGAATGGCCTCCACAGAGCTCTGACCTTAGCTCCACTGGACACATGCCTACTTATTTAACATCAGTACCTAACATCACTAATGTTCTTGTGACTGAATGGGCAAGTCACTTCAAAACATAGTAAAAAAGCTTTCAAGAAAATTGTATGGTATTATAAGAAAAAATTGAAAAAAATAAGAGTGGAATGTGAAGTTCAAAATGTACATGTTTGTGATGGTGAGATGGCAAAATACTTTAGCTATAAAGTTTTTGTTATTTTATTATCAGCTTTGTTATTTTTTATATATATTGTGTTTTGCATTCATGGTGCATTTTACTGCAATTGACAGCAAGGGGTAGTGGGTTTCAATCATATTTTATAACTGAGATTTATTTATTCATTTATTCATTCATTCATTCATTCATACTTAAATGAATGTGCTTGTCTTAAATTTTTTATAAACTCAGAATCGACCAGCTGAGAGACAGATTATAGTAGTAAAGCAAACTTTGTTGAATGCTTGCACAAGAAAAAGTCCCAAAACAAAACAAAGAACAAAATATGTCATAATGGTTCTATGTTTCTATACTATGTATGGTATCTGGCCAGGTCCACTGTGTTCTGGTCTGATGTGTATCTAAAACTCACACTGCTTGAATACAAACATCTTTAGGGGCACAATACAATTAAATAAACAAGATAGGAGCGCATATTGTTTTTTTTTCCAGGTCATATAACAATCATTACAAACTCAATATTTACATGGACACGCATACTGTACTCTCTGAATACTCATAATATATTCTTTAAATACCTACTTTACACTCTGAACACTCATGTTTTCTAATAATGCAAACTTTACTGTATTATTATAATAATGCATGCAGTACTCAAAGAATACCTATAAAGCATACTGTACTCTCTAAATGCTCATAGTGTATCCTAACAAAGCATACTGTACTCGCAGTATGCTCATAGTGATATCTCATAATGTATTCCCTGCCCACAGAATATACAGGGTATCCATACAATACCTATTTTACTCTCAGAGTTCTATATACAATATTTTGTATAATGCATACCCACATTCCCAGCATATTCAGAACATATTTCCATACAGTGATTGATGTTTATGATCACATATAATATTTAGGATAAAGCTAAAATAAACATATTAAAAATAAATGTACTGAAAATCACAAGTCCCATGACATCTTGTGTAAGCAAGAGAAATCTGATCATCTCATAGAAATGAACTGTCAGTTCTATCAATCAAAATGAGAACCTACATTCTATATGCATCAATTCAGAATACAAGGAACCTTTCGTACATTTATCCAAATCCACAAC
Organism: Silurus asotus; assembly: GCA_024362625.1. Taxonomy (NCBI): domain Eukaryota; kingdom Metazoa; phylum Chordata; class Actinopteri; order Siluriformes; family Siluridae; genus Silurus; species Silurus asotus. The sequence goes on from MU574732.1 coordinate 5,540,426, forward strand.
TCAAATTTGATCCTTGATACTATTGAAATGTGTGAGTAACATTTTCAGACGGCTAAAATATGTCAATGAATCTGTGTAATACTTCTCACACACACATTTTTTATAGGACCTATTCTAATGCTTTTTAAAGAAGCAGAAATCATACATCATAATCCTACTATAATGTCAAAAGCATCACTTCAGTTGGACTTTGTTCCCCCTAAATATTTTCATCACTTTATCCACCAGTAAACAATTGACACTTTTCTTGTTCTGGGAATATCTCAAATCAAACCGAACAGAATCCAAATCGACTGCAGGCTTTTCCTGGAAGCCACATGACTTCAATTCACTTCTACAAAAAGAGATCTTGAATGACTGAAAGAAGTGATGAAGTGGTCTTTTTTTTATCAATCCAGGACTAATCCAAGACTATATGTTCTTCCAAAAGTTTTTTCCAAATCATGATGTTTAAATGTTTAAAGTTTACTTTGCTGGGAAGCTGGTACACATGTGCATATAGAATATATAGACAAAAGTTTATGGACACCTGATCATAAGATTTTGTGTGCTTTTGGAACATCCCGTTGTATTTTTAGTCCACATTTGCTGTTATAATAACCTCCAGTCTTCTGGAAAGATGTTCAGCTAGATTTTGAAGTGTGCCTGTGGAGATTTGTGTTCATTCAGCCATAAAGGCTTTCAAGTCAGAGCATTGAGGTCTGAGCTTTATAACAGGCCACTCAGGATCTTTCATTCTGACTCATGTAAACCGTATCTTCATGGAGCTCATTTAGTTTACAGGAGCATTGTCATGCTGGACCAAGTTTGGGTCTACAAGTTTAAGTGAAGGAAAAAATGTAGTTACCACATCCAAATTTTAATGCTACTACACCCAACATAAATCCGCGGAATAAAAATAACAATTTGCGGAAGAACCAAATAGGGCTGGAAATTCAGTTGCCCCTATACCTTTATATATTATTTACGTATTGTACATTGAAATGCAAACAGCAAATAAGATTGAGTGTACAATAAGATGTATTTTTATCTTTGACTGTGTGAAGGCTGTACCCTCTGCATGCCCCCTGCATGCTCAGTAGCATTTTTACTAAATGGGGTTGAGTTTGGCAGACCTGAATGTTTCATGTAATTCTTAAAAGAAGAGAGCCCTCTTCACGTGAAAGCGTGGACAATTTTCTGTTTTCAATTTTTTTTTCAAAATGTGTGTGTGCATGTGGGTGTGAATAGCTCATGACATGTGGCATGCTGCAGCATGTTTATAAGTGTGAAAGTTAAAGGGCTCTTGTGTATCTGGTGAATAAAAATGGTTGTATTTCCACATTATCATCATGCTGCTTTCACGCCTCGTGGCACTGGAGGAAAGGGCCTGTTAACAGTTCATGCTCTGTGTGTGTGTGTGTGTGTGTGTGTGTGTGTGTGTGTGTGTGTGTGTGTGTGTGTGTGTGTGTGAGAGAGAGAGAGAGAGAGAGAGAGAGAGAGAGAGAGAGAGAGAAAGACAGTCAGCATTGTGGCAACACTTGTTTATTTGTTCTGCACTGGCAACCTCTAAGGCAGCTGCTCTGACACATGCATACACCAGTGTATAAGAAAAAGCTGAAGGGAAAAAAGAGAGAGAGAGACAAACCATAGCTCACCCCAGCTAACCTGGCTAATGTTGCTCTTGTGGCTCTTATAAATATACATTTCATTTATAAAAAATCCCATCCATCCAATTTCGCCATGAGCCAAAATAAATCTCAATAAATGTTGATATTCAAATCGTTATAGCCTATATTTAACTCTCTAAAAATAAAACCTAAATATAGTGTGAAATATGTCAGAATAGCTAGCTAGTTTGTTTTCGATATTGTTAATTTTACAGCTAAAAAAAACCTAGTGGACAATTAAACCAAATCCATGAATTACTTAGCAATAATTTATTTTATAAATTTTTTTCTAGTGGAGGTCACCAGACAAATATGATGTTAGTTAGCTTCGTTATCTAATTCAGTTACATACATTGTGCTTTCAATAGTTTTTAAGTCTTTTTTCAACTGCAAATCCTGATAAATAATATTATATCCAGTAGAAGTCTTTTTGATTATTTAAAATTTAATGTATAGTTTCTTCTTTAAATGACGTCTTAGAGCTACAAACGACTTTTCACCGAATTTAACGAAACGAATATACATAACTTTATGGCCACCGATCAGGCAAAACATTATGACCACCTGTCTAATATTGTCTTGGTCTCTCCTTTGTTGCCAGAACAATCCTGACCTGTCAAGCATTAAGAGCATTATGTTCTTCAGCAATTTAAGCTACAGGAGCTCGACTGTTGGATTTGGGGACCAGCCTTCACTCTTCACGTACATCAATGAGCCTCGTCCGCCCATGACCCTGTTGCAGGTTTACCACTGTTCCTTTCTTTGGCCACTTCTGAGAGATGCTGACGACTGCAGACAAGGACTCCACAAGAGCTGTCCCAGTCGTCTAGCCATCACAATTTGGCCTTTGTCAAACTCGCTCAAATCCTTACACTTTCCCATTTTTCCTGCTTCTAGCACATACACTTTAAGGACAAAATGTTCACTTGCTGCCTAATATACAGTGTCCCACTCACTAACAAGTGCCATGATGAAGAGATAATCAATGTTTTTCACTTCACTGGAAATATTGTTATAATGTAGTAATGTTATGTCTGGTCAGTTTATATACTGTATATGCACTTTCAATATTTATCATGTTTCGGAAAATGTAATTGGTAAGGTAACCTTCAGTATATACCGTTACAACAATTTGTAGGGGTTTTTTGTTTGTTTGTCTCTTCGTGTGTGTGTGTGTGTGTGTGTGTGTGTGTGTGTGTGTGTGTGTGTGTGTGTGTGTGTGTGTGTGTGAGGCTACCTTTAAAAATTGCTTGTCCTTGTTGTCCTGAGTATTTGCATAACACTGGCCAAGTGTTAGAGTTTATAGCAACACTTCTTGACCTCAGTTTTTGTGTGAGTGAGCATCCGAACAGCAGCTGTTGTGGCAGATGTGGCCCTGGGAGGTGGAACAAGCAAACGTTTTTTTGTTGTGTTCTTTATGTTTGTGTGTGTGTGTGTGTGTGTGTGTGTGTGTGTGTGTGTGTGTGTGTGTGTGTGTGTGTGTGTGTGTGTATATGGCAAATAACAAGAAAACCTGACAACCCTCATCTGTCAACACCTTGTCAAAGTGGTTTGGCCTGTCCTAGGCTATTCTTCTCTGTGTTATTTTTTTGCCTCTCACCATACACACACACACACACACACACACACACACACACACACACACACACACACACACACACACACACACATTAGACATAGCAGGACTGTATATTCACATTTAGTCAAGGAAGGCTTTGTGGCTCCTTTGTTGAAATTGCTTAGATGTTCTAGACTCTAGCATTTAGAGCACTGGCTGAAAAATGCATAACACACACACACACACACACACACACACACACACACACACACACACACACACACACATATATTCTTACATTATACACTCTTGAAAATTCTATTGTATTCCCAGTCACAGGCTCATTAAGTCTAATCTGAGCAGGAGCTCTTAGTGGCTCTCCAAAGGTACCCCTCTGAAAAGTTAATTTTATTTTCCACAAAGTACAGCAGTGTGTGTGTGTGTGTGTGTGTGTGTGTGTGTGTGTGTGTGTGTGTGTGTGTGTGTGTGTGTGTGTGTGTGTGTGT